>JALXJV020000007.1:696065-735054 GCA_024633595.2 Lepomis macrochirus
GAGACTCATTTAGTCTCGAAGGGGAAATATGTGGTATCTAGTACTCATGCATTTGATTGTATCATTTATCTAGTGTCTGTGCATTCCACTCACAGCAGTTTAAGGTGGCAGCTGCATCAACAAGATAAAGGGTCAGTGACCCTTTATCTTCCTAGAGTAGTAATTTGAGGTTATTTAGGAACCGAACCCTTCTATGGAATTTGACTTCTGACCTCTTGTTTTACAACCTAAATAGTACTACACCCTTTTAAGGGGTTGACCTCTCACCTTGCAGACCCAAACCTTTTATGGTATTAACAGATGTTTTAACATGTCCTATATAAGCTATGTGTAATGAACAGTGAGGCAGAGTGGCATTCGGGCTGGTCACTCTCCAAGCTGCTGCAGAGCTTGTAAAATGATGCTGAACTCTTTGCTTTAATAAATTTTTGAGATCAAGAACAGTGTCAAGCTGGATTTCTTCTCAACACGCCACCGCGAGCATTATTGTTGGACACCACAGAATGTCGCAACTCTCTTATTTAAGGGCTCAGGTTGTGATCACATTGAAAGTGACCAATCATAAGAGGGTCAGAGCCCTCCTTGGTTTCCGCCCCAAATTGTCAAAAGTCCTGTAGAGAGAAATCAGCTGAGCGAAGCAGAGTTATCCTTTCACAGCAAACCAGGCTAGCTCACAGAAACTTGTACAACTCTCGGTTGTTGAATTTGTGCGCGTGTACTGTATTGTGTGCGCAGGAAGTATTGTATTGTGGCAACAGGTAGCTGAAGGACGACCTTCCTTCTAAGTTCAGACGTTTATTAATAAACAGAAAGCAAGCACACTTACAGGTAGAGTGGCTGGTAAAACAGAGTCCAAAAAACAAAGTGCAAACCAAAATCCTAAAATCCAGACACGAGACAGGGAAGGCAGAACTACAGGCACACAGAGTAACAGGGGTCACCCACTGAGGGTAGTGACCCAACAAAGACAAGACAGAAACCCCAAGGAGCAGGGCGGGAGCAACACAGGTGGCAGGAATCAGGGTAAATAAGGCACAGGGAGCGAGAGAGCAGAGGAAAACAGAGACTGACAGGACAAGCAGACCTGGGGCAGAGTGAATAAGCAACAGGACAGAACACACACATGTAACAAGAGTACAAGAACCCAAATCAGAACACAGAACCAGAACACAGAGTGCAGGAGACTAAACCAAAATAATGTGAAGAAGAACTAAAGACATGAAACTAACCACAGACTCTCCAACAGGCCACACAGACAGGATCATGACAAATGTGTGCCAGAGAGACCTTGGTTGGCTCTAAAGCTGCAGGAGTGGACGAAGGATCATTACGTTACCAACAGCACTTTATACAGCGTTTTTATTCAGCGTTTACCAGACTGGCTCATTATATTCACTATATTTAGTAAGCTGTGATGGGACAGAAACATCGGCTGCCTGATTATGAAAATATGTCTATATCAAAGATGCAGGTCATATTAATAATACTAATAAACTTTTATTTTATAGAGCCTTTAAAAGCAGCTTCTCATAAAATCACAATCCAAAGTAAAATACAACAAATAAAAGTTAATAATAAAAATAATATAAGCAACTGAATGCAAGTTTTAGAAAGTGTGTCTTGAGAAGAGCTCCAGAGTGAAGGAGCATAAACCCTGTCACTCAGAGATTTTAGGTGCGTTTGAGGAGCAGATTACACAGATTACACTGTGAGCAGCGCAGTCTGAGATTTGGGGTATCAGGGATTAATAAGCCAGACAAGTGTTGTGGGGCCGAGCCGTGTAAATACCTTGGATGTCAACAATCACGATCTTGTAATCGACACAGAACCTGAGTCATATGGTCACATTTCCTGGTTCCCGTCAGGATCCGGGCAGCAGAGTGACCGGCGTTACAGTAATCCAGACAGTTTACTCATGAACCTGTGATTGTAAAGTCAGTCACACCCAGCAGGTTAGCCTGTTCATCTGTTTGCACTGGAAAATGCGGCTATGGGCTCAAAGTGACTGTAAAGTTTTAGATGTCTATTTTACATTAATAAAATGTGTATGTGCTTTGATACTGACAGCATGAATGAGGAAATGAAAGTGTGCGTCAGACAGCCGCCTCAGCCTCTGCAGGAAGTGCGCTGCCCTGACTGGGATTGTTTGAAGAAGGCCACCAACAGTCTGGATGAGTTCACAGAGGCTGTGACGTCCTACATCAGCTCCTGTGAGGACGGCTGCATTCCAACACGGACCGGGCTGAGTTATAACGATGACGAACCCTGGTTCACGGTTCAGACAGCTGAGGTTGGAAAAGGAGGCATTTAGGTGACAGGGCCGGTGCAGGGCGTTAAAGTACAGGTTTAGCAGGGAGAAGCTAAACGACTGTACTCAGAGAGGCTACAACACCACTTCTGTCTGGAGGGGGGTTCAGACAGATCACTAACTATAAACCCAAAGTCCTCCGCTCCATAAACTCGCCTGGCAAATGAGCTGAACCAGTTCTACTGCCGCTTTGAGAGTCAATCGGTCACCATCCCCTGTGACTCCTCCGCTCATCTTCAGCCTCAGTCCACCACTTTCTCCCCTCCCTCCTCAGAGCTGCCCCCCCGCCTTCATGGCCCTGCACTTCATCCTCCAGCACCTGGACTCCCCAGGAACCTACACCTGGATCCTGTTTGTGGATTTCAGCTTTCAACCCCATCACCCCGGCCCTCCTGCAGGACAAGCTCTCCCAGCTGAACTTGCAGTACTTGGTCTTGCTCTAACTTGCTTATATTTTAAGATATTGTTTATTGTTAAGCAGCAAAACACCGAAGCAAATTCCTTCCATTTGCAAACCTGCTTGGCAATAAAGCTGCTTCTGATTCTTCTGATTCTGGTTCTGAAGGGAGGAGTTGGAGAGAAACTGACAGTTTTCCAGCTTATCCTGTGAAACCCAGAGTTTGCCTCATCTCAGGCTGAACATACTCAGAATTTTCACTAATCCCAGCTTTGTGAAACGGTGACTTTACTGTCTTTTATCGTTTTACAACATCTACCTGGCTGTACTAGGACATAGATGTCTTTACGATAGATTTAGTGAGTGTCCTCCAGAGGACCTGTTAAAGACATGGTCCAGGGGTAAGAAAGATCAGGATAAAAGCTGCACTTGGATTTGTGTGGGTCCCAGTGAGTTCCTCCTGCAGAAGACTTGAACACTGAAATTGCCTGAATAAAAGTCGGGGCAAAAAAACCTCTGGATTCTCGGCCAAACTGGGACCGACTAGTTTTACCAGAACAAAAGACATTCTCCATGTAAAGCACTCCAACAAGCATCAGAGACAAAAGTGAAGAAATAAAAGGCACTGACCGTCTGCGCCTCTTCAGTCCAGTGCAGACAGATTATTTTGGGGTTGTATGTCGTTCTTCTGCATCCACATTGTCTCTTACCCATAATGCCATGATTATGCCCTCAGCTTCACTCTGGTCTTTTGCCCTGTGACCCATCACTCTCTGTTATGTTAGCTGAAATAAAGCCTTACATAAAAAACATTTTTAACTACCATTATTTAAATGGCACATTTTAAGATGCATTTCCTGTAAATGTTCTAACATCTTATTTCACGATTTTTTAATTTTTTTAATGGCTGTATGAACTCAAATAATGATGAATTTAGTACAGAACATCCAAAATAAAGCTTTTAATGAAGCATGTCCCTAGAGAGACAACTTCATCCCCACAGTCCAGGAGAAGATCTCAGCACACAGGTTCATCTGCGTTGTCACTGAAAAAGTTGGACATCTTGTGGCAGACAGCAAACACATTTTAGAGGCATCATGTCCAAACTTTTCCTGGAGCTACACTGAAGGAGACAAAGGTCTGACATAGTTTCTCTACAGGGTGCAATATGGACTAATTCTTTTTCACCTGCAGATGTGTCTCCAGGGCCTCCCACATTCCCATTTCCAGTCCTGTACTCAGGAGCTGATTTCATTTGTTGACATAGATATTTGAACAGAGTTTAGCACAATGAGAAGTCAGTGTTTGGATCTTCAGTACTGAACAAGTCTAATCCTTGAGGCTGAAAATGCTCAGCCAAACCAACTTCAAATGAAAATCTGAAAATACAAAATGCATTTCTTAATTAGCTTCATAGAAATCATGTGTTCTCCATGTTTTAAGCTGTTTAAATGTGTTGATGGGCTGCACGGTGGCCTAGTGGATAACACTGTGGCCTCACAGCATGTTCTCTCGTGGGTTCTCTCCAGGCTTCCTCCCACCGTCCAAAGACATGCGGGTTAACTGGTGTCTCTAAATTGTCCTTAGGTGTGAGCGGTTGGTCGTCTCTGTGTGGCCCTGCGATGGACCGGTGACCTGTCCAGGGTGTAACCCGCCTTACGCCTGATGTCACCTGGGTTTGGCTTTCTGGATTTTCTTGATGACTTGATGCTGCTGCTTGTTCAGCTTCAAAAACATGTTGTCGTTCTTCTGACTGGGGCTGGGCATTAAAACAATAATGAGACTTACTGCGATATCATTTTCCTCAGTAACAATAGAATAAATGTTCAATAAATATTTGGTTTAATTCATTTGAATCACGACCATTAAAATATTTATTCTGCTGAAAAAAGATTTACTGATCATATTAGTTGAAAAAGATTTTATCTTAATAGTTTTGAATGTTCTGCCTCAGATTTGTGGAGTGATGTTTTTATCATGATGACATTTCTGACCTTATCGCCCAGCCCTACTTCTGACTAAAGAGCTCCTCTGTTCCTGGGAAACGTGGGCGTGTCCAGGCTTTTAGGTCACCGTAGTTCCTCTTTCACTTTGGACAGGTATAAATATCAGCCAGCAGACAGCTTCAGGGTCATTTCACAGCTCGGTCCTGGTCCTGGTCTCAGTCGGATCCCTGAGAAAGATCAACGAGAGACTCTGAGGCTCCACAGCAGGTAGGACGTTCTCCTCACTGAGAGGCTGTCCAGCAGCAGGACGGACTCACGGGCTTCATCTTCATCAGTTCAGCCCCTGATCCTCCTCCTTCCTGCTGCTGCACTCAGCTCTGGATGGAAACCTTTCACAGATACTGACACCTTACATTCACTCTGCTTACTGGGACAAAGTTGTTTCTGTGTATTTTTAAGTATCTGTAAATTTACCTCAGTGCTTCTTTTGAGCTTCACAGGTCACTAAGTAACTAAGTAACTAAGTAAGTAACTAACTAAGTAACTGAGTAACTAAGTAAGTAAGTAACTAAGTAACTAGCAGCCAGTGTGGCTGGTGCCGTCCACCATGAGCAGGCTGCAGTCCTGGACTCATGGAAACATTAAGTGAAAGGCTGCAGCTCGTTCAGTCAGCATCTGTCCAAGCAGAAGGACACAAAGATCAGACACATCCTGTCCAGTGTTGCCTTCAGGGTGCGTCTGACAGAACAGAGACGCTGTTAGAGTCAGTACAGGCGTTTCACTTTACTCACATGACGTCTGAACAGTCTGTCTGCTGCTCTGTCTCCCTCTGCAGGTTCAACACAACATGGCAACCCGTCGTCACTTCATGGTTGAGATGCAGAATAAGTGTCCTGACTTCACCTTCTGTAACCTGCAGTGAGTCTGCTTTAGTTTCTCTCTGAGTGTCTTTTCTTAAATGTTTCTATGAGAGGACTGAGCTAAGCTAACAGTTTCCCCCCTGCTTCCAGTGTTTGTGCTAAGCTAGGCTAAATACAACCTGAGATGTTTCATGTGACTTTCTCACAGTGTCTTGAAGTCTCCTGTCTGTCTTTCAGGTCGTATGTTGACCCCGGATCTTGTGAGAAGCCTTTGCCACCAACTATTGTTCCCTCTGACTTTGGCAGCAGTCTGTTCATCACCACAGCTGATGCAGTTGCTGGACTCCTCACTTACGATCTGCAGAATGTCTCCACAAAGAAATGTGATCATCTACTTGCAGCCGCGTTCTTGGTTCCTTCTGACTCCGGCCCTGCCACCTTTGCTGTGGGATTCCTTGACATAAATACAAAGCCTGATGAAAACCTTTACAACATGATGCTTCACAGGGAGCAGGCAGGGTTTGTCAGAGCTGAAGCTAAAGACGCTCTGACTTACAGAGATGAAGATTTTACCATCGTAGCCACCATGACAAGCGGTAAGACACCTGTCCTCAAGGTCCAGGTGTCTCAGGTCCTTGCATGAACCAGTAATCCCAGTTGGCCCAGTGAGACAGAAAGTCTGGTTTCATCAGGTCACTTTCCATCAGTTTCTCTTTATAAATCTGCCGTCTGCTGTGATGCTGAACTGTGTTTCCTCGTTCTGCTGCTGACTGTGTGTGATGACAATAAAGATGAATCTGACCTACTAAATATCTGTGTGATGAAACATTTTGTTTCTGAGTGAACTTCAGACCCAACGTGGTCGTTCTGAATCTGAACAGAAACAACACGCCTCAGTTTCTGCAACAGAAAAATACTGAATTTAACATGACAGAGCCGTCAGTGCTAAAACAATCTGTGGAACATCAGAAATACAAATATAAAATATTTAATGAATAAAGACAAAAGAACCAGAACAGCATGTATTTGTGAGAACATGTTTTATATCAGAAAACATGCAATAAAGAAATATAGAAGAAGCAAGTGCATTGTCCAAAAGCTAATTACTGCATTATATTCAATTTGGCCTGTATTTTAATATTTTGAGTTCTCACCTGCCACCTTAATTTTGTTTCCCTTCATATAAACAAAACATTTCCAACATAAGTTGGTCAGAAAATGTCTCCAGAATGCAGGAAAGTTTTTAATGGGGGGAAAAAGCTCTTGCTGTCTGTCGACGTTCAATAAATATGGAAAGTTATGTCCAAACACTGAACAGTCTGTTCTACTCATTTACACTGAAAACTGCTCAAAAAATCCAAATTCTTTGACATACAGCATTTTTTTTAACAGTAACACAAATAGTTACTTTCCCTGGTAACGAGTTACTTTTATTACAGAGTAACTAACTCAGTTACTTTTTGGAACAAGTAGTGAGTAACTATAACTAATTATGTAACGTTCCCAACACTGTTCACGATTACCTGATGAACAGAAGCACAAAAGGAGTTTTACAAGACAGGGGTCGTCACAATGGTTAGCTAGCTAACAGTTAGCTAGTGCCAAATCAGTACCGCCAGCGAGATCTGTTGTGCACGTGCACAAAAGTGCTTCAGTCAGTCAAAGAAGGTCACCGCAAATCTGCCTGTTCAAACTGACCAGACTAAATCTTTCATATGGAGATGACACGTTATTTTTAATCTCTGGAGATGAAACTGTTCACTGTGATGGAACAGGAAGAGACTTTAGATCTGACAAACCTTATTCAACAGTACATTTGAAATTTCTAATAATGACAACAATCAACAAAGTAGCAAAGGAGGCTAACCCCTAACAGCTGTTAGCCTGTCCACAACAATGGCCGGCTTAGGTTTAGGCACACACCCCTGTTAGGGGGGAGGTGCTTTGGGAAATAGCTAGTAGCTACTGTACCTAGCTAGCTACTAGCGCTTCCAGTCTGGACAGGAGGTCTCATACAGGCGTCTTATACGGACGCTGAAGGGGACCTTTTCCATCAAATAACGCTTTGTCAGCCTTTCTGAAAGCGTCAGTATTTGACGCCCTGAGCAACAACACACGAATAATTATGAACAGGCACATTTGTGGTAACCTTCTTTGAGAGGCAGGACCACTTTAGATCTGGCAGGTAGCACGGATCAGGTACCAACAGAAACTACCTCTTGTTTCCAGGAAAACGCCTCAAATAAACAGCTCCTGAGCCATCAGGCCTAGATGCAGAATTCTCCTTTGACAGGTCAGAAGCTAAAGAATACGGACCAGCTGGAAATGAACCTGTTTATTTTGCTCTAAAAGACTAAATGAGATGCAATAAAGGACAATCTGAGATTTTCATCCTCGCCTGGAATAAAATCTATATTTTAAAGGCACCATCAAAACCATCATCCTGTAGATTAGAATATCTTCTAATACACCTGGAACTGTAAACCTGATGAAAAGAAACTAATAGTTAACACGCAGTTTTTCAAATGTCCATGTTTTGGCCATATTTACTGTTTATATGTTGACTTTTACTGGGAGTTTTCTCTCCATGAAACCACGTTCCAAATAAGCTAAAGCTTCTAAAACACTGAAATATTGATAAAAACAGTGACTGCTGACCTAAAGGACTCCCGTGCTTTATGTAACCCTCTGCGTCTGTGGATTTATGGTGAATGTGGCCCCTTGTGGTGACGGTGCAGGACGGCACGGCCATCAGGACCTGCTCTCACTCCGGTTCCTCTTTTATTCTGGTATAAAAATCAGTAACTGTGTTATGCAACTGCAGCCATTCAGGGTCCATATTCATCGAGCTTCTCAAAGGGCCGTTTTAGTCTTAAGTGCTGAGAATTCATGAAATTCACTCCTTCTTTTAAACTTCATAATAAAAGTTATGAAATGTCTGAAAGCTGAGAATCCCTCTGAGAAGAAGCTCCAGAGGTCTCTCAGCTGGTCAGGAGCTGCCAGCCCGGCTGTGATGGACTGTGGAGACAGAGACAGGAATCTTTCAAGAGAGCGAGAAGGTGTCTCAGCTATTTGACGTCATGCAGTAAATGAGACGGGTCGGACAGCGCAGGCATGAACTTTGTCAGTGAGTTGGTGAGGGACGCCATCTCACCGCTGACTTGTTTGCAGCTAAATTGAAGGTGGTGACACTGCTTTTTGCCCCAGGACAGACGCAGCAGTGCTGATGCTGTTTGCCCTTCACAACCATCAATAGGACGAACAGTCATAGAAACAATTACAGCACACAGTGTTTCATCGACTTCAGCTTCACAGGAGCAGCAGACGCTCATATGAAGATTCAGTCTTTCATTTCTTAATGTTCAGGCCGATATAATTTTTTCTCTTGAAAATTCTTCACTGTTAAACGTGTTGAATATAAACTCCTCTGAGGAGTTTCACCATTCGATGTGAATATATGTGAGAATATTCTTAAAGAAGGAAATCTCTTCAGTCATTGGTCCTTGGCCACGTCGTCATCCACAGTCCTGTTTGTGTCGTGAATCAGCTGACACTTTAGATTCAGTCCAACACTTCACTCCAATGAGGATTATGATGCTCGATAACTGACTTTTAAAGTTCTTAGCAGCGTTCTTAGGGGTAATTCTGAGAATCCCAGATCTCAAGCTTGGAAGTGTTTCCTTTGCTAGAGGCACGTACCATACGTGAGAAAGAACCCCGTGTGTGCAGTTGCACTATTGACCCACCAGGTGGCTCCAAAACTACATAATGTAACACAAGCATATCAATTTTGTAAGGCAAGTTTATTTGTACAGCACATTTCAACAACAAGGTCATTCAAAGTGCTTTACATCAAACATAAAAGCAACAGGGAAAAACAATAAAAACGTTTGAAAGCAACATAAAATATAATAAAAGTTCCAGAGTTACAATCAGGGTTAAAAGAGTTAAATGGAAAATAAAAACAGGCTGAGGGGTTAATGAGCAAATAACTGAGTCACAATCATTCTGAAAAGAGAACAAACAGAGAAGGACACTTAATCTACTCTCTCTAGCTGGTCTGTACTCGGGTCCACAGCTGGGGCGGTTTTGGGGGGGGGGCAGCAGGGGCCAGCGCCCCTGTAACACAGCCCTTGGCCCCCCCTATGGCCCCCCCTCTGAACGAAAAGTCTACGGCAGTCCTAATGAATTAGCGGCCGCGGGCCGGCCCGATGCCCCGATGCAACCTCCACGTGGCCCAGCATGTGATCTAACATATGACAACAAAAGTAGCTACACTACATGTACAGTGTATGAAAGTATCTACAGAGCGAGCTTCTGTAGGCTGAACCATTCCTTCTCATCTCTGTTGAGTTTCACATGCTGTACCGATCACCGCCAATCAAGGCGCAACACTTACTGTCGGACCTGCAGCCTCTCCGCTCCTCTGTGTGTCTGCAGAGCGCCTCCACACACACGCACGCGCGCGCGCACGGAACGAAGTCAGCCAGCTGATCAGTGGACATTACGACACTGATCACTTCTCCTCTCGTTAGTGTGTAGTATGTGGTTCAGTAAAACCTTTGCCAGTAAAAAGCCACTACTTTACCGCTGCAGCTGTCTTTAGGTTTCACACAGGCACAGCGCTGCTTCAGCTAATAGCTTATTGTTAAAAACAAGCTGCAGTGAAAGCTGACCTGTCAAGTTTGGATTTGAAAATAAGGGAAATTTTCCGGTGCCCACCGGAGCAGTCCCACCACCCCATCCAAACAGTAGGCTATCCCTTACATTTTATAGCCTAAATGAACACGAAAGGGTGAAGAGCATTTATTTAAATGCTTATTTGCGTATTTTCTGTTCATTCATCATTATTTGTCTTTACATTTAGCCAACATTTTATTTTCATTCCACACATTCTTTTCATTTCTTGTTGCTTTTCTTTTAATTTCACATAACTTTTCTTTACTCTTTTACTGAGTTATTGTACAAATTTGTTGCAGACTTTGCTTCTTTAAGACAGTTTTGTAAGGAGTGTATTTGTGGGCCAGAGTGGTTCATTTTACAGGAGAGAGCGCAAACGGTTCTGTTAGGTGCGTTCGAGACGACGGCGGCTGACTTTCGCCGACTTGATAGTTTAACATGAGCTGCAGGTGACTGCAGGGGCGGGGTGTAAAAACGGCGCATTAAGTCGGACACATTCTACCTACAGCAGCTTACTGTGAGCTGACATCAATGACTGATCTCACGGCATTTGCAAAGAATAATGCCGCGAGACCGGGCAGGAGTGTGGATCCAACTTTGTGCAGTCGGGGAAAAGCAACTGCCGCCGCCGGACTCAGCGCCTGCAGCCGCCTTGCAGTTTGCAGCGCCGGCGAAAGTTGGACACAATTTTAAACCAGCATGCCTTATGTTAAGTCTGCGCTGCGCAGCGCCGCAAAGTCAAACGCTCCTATTATTTTTTAATAACGCAGGTTAAAATACGGGAGATTTACTAAACTAATACGGGAGGACGGCGGGAAAGAAGGGTAAAATACGGGACTTTCCCGGCCAAAACGGGATACTTGACAGGTATGAGTGAAAGCTGTCTGTCTTTAGTAACTGTTCAGCTTAGTTTGCCTGTACATTAAAATATGGCACATTATAAACTCAGCTGGTGGCTGAGACAAACCAGCAGCACACAGTATGTTGATGTCAGGAATATGTAATATTTATTTTACTGACATGTTAAATTTGTTTGTTGTTTGTTGCTGTAAATCCTGTTGCTGCTCTAGAAACAACAAAAAATTTAAATAATAGCCTATATTTAATTATTTAGTAATAAATAGGACTGATAAGAGCATCAGTAAAGAACTGAACCAATAAGGATTACCAATACAAGTGTGTCAATAAAATCTTAATGATCCCAACTCCTGAGAAAATGTCCGGCCCGTCTCTGTGTCCTGGTTTTAAAATCCATCCCAAATAAATTTATAATTGAACAGCCCTGGTCTACAGTAATCATAGTAATGTATCTTCTTGCGACAAAATTAAACTGAATGCAGCCTTGTAGACAATATTTTGTCCTTGTAATCCATGTTTCCATTGCAGGGACAGCCTTTAGATATTGCTGGAAATTTTAATTATTATCACAACAATTTAATAATGCTTTGCATTTAAACAGCACTTTTCAAACACAAAATGCGATTGGTCTGACAGGAATGTTTTGTTTTGTGTAATGTAATTTAATAAATATATAACTAAGTTACTGAAAAGATCCTGTTACTGAAACATACTAAAACATTACATTATATACTAAACGGGACATTTTGAAAGATTGAACTTTTCCTTTGTCTCATTTGTCTCCGATTGACTGTGCCCCCCTGGCAAAACAACTGGTCCCAGTCTGGCCCCCTCAGTAAAATTGGCTTAGAACCGCCACTGGTCCACAGCAATCTGTGGGTCCACTGAAACTCCAAAAACCCTCGGACACTACAGAGAAACCAGGACCTGTCTGTCAGCAGGCCCCTTTGATCCAGTTATACTCTGGACCGACCTGCACGTTTACAGGTGGACAGAGGTTCCTGCAAATCACTCGGGCGCCAGATTTAAGATCCACTTCCTTCACTCTGTTCAATCTCACTCCCAAAACGTCCTAACCAGCTACCTACTCATTTCTCACCGTGTAAATATTTAATTAGCAATGATTTCTAACGTTACATTTTCTCACAGCTTGAGAACAGAAAAATGATGTGAAAGCAAAAACAGCAAAAGTCAGTCAGCGCTCGTAACTGTAGATGTTTATTGGTGTATTTGTTGTTGGTGTTATCTGAGCGATTAGTCTGTGAGTTTGGTGACTTGAGCGGTGATCAGAGCTGGAGCTGAGCTTCCTTTAGGGTGGGCGGACTGCGGTGTAGGATGAGAGGGGAGGTATCTGGACGGCTTGAACTGCAGCCATGCACAGCGATTACAGAGCGATAGACGTCGTCAACAAGTCGGCTGAGTGCGTCTGGTCGAAAGGTTTAAGCTGCAAGTATCTTCATGTCAACACTTAAACACGTGAATCCTTGGCCACAGATGACATTAAGGTCTCAAGAATAGCTCTGTGTGAGAAGTAGCTGAGCTTGTAAACGTTCTCTATTGAGAGAGTCACAGGTTCGAATCCCTGACACATGCGGGGCGACAGTGTGAACAGCTAAATGAACAGGCGGAGTCTATGAAAATGTGTTGACTGGATGTGTTCTTATGAGCTGTATGAAAATATCAGCCTTATTCTTTCAGCTCGGCTGACAGGTCCAGAAAAAAATCTTAATAATATACGACAGACGTGATTGTTTAGTTAGGATTCCTAATATGTTTAAAGTCCTCCTGCTGTTCCTCCTCTTCCTACTCATCCACATGACTGAAGTCATCATCACGCCGTCCCTCTGCATCACGTCCACAGCTAATATACATAAAGACACACAGAGATTCCTCAGTTAATTTAGCAGTCAGCTTCCTGTTTTTTCAGCACCACACATTTCTTTTTCCTCTTTCTCTCTTTTCTGCACATTGAGCAAAGTATTCCCATAGCTCTCAGTAGTTACGACTTCATGAGCTTATCTAATGATAAAATTCTAGCTATTAGAAACAAAATCCACCAAGACCTGCCCTCAACTGGCACCGACTTAACTCAATACTCAGGAACTTTAGAAACAGCTGTAAAACCAGTTATATGTTTAGACTGCTTTGCTTCCCTCAATCTTTATCAACTAACTTCAATAATTTATTCATCTAAACCATCTACCTGCCTCTTAGACCCCATCCCGACTAGGCTGCTAAAAGAAGTTTTGCCCTTGGTTGGAACTTCTCTGCTGGATGTGATTAATTTGTCTTTATCAACAGGCTACGTGCCACAGTACTTTACATTTACATTTACATTTACTCATTTGGCAGACGCTTTTATCCAAAGCGACTTACATTTGAGGAACAACTTACAAGTATCAATACAGCATCAAATACAGATCTACAACTGTGATACATACTAGTAAGAGCAGCAATAAATCCTAGTAAGAGCTCATAGTACATATCACATCAATGGGTAAATACCTAGGGAAGGAAGTAAGAGTTAACAGAAAGTGCAATCAGAACAAAAAGTGCAGTCAATACAAGATAATTGTCGGGATAGAAGAAGAAGGGCACAGGAAGTGCATGTTAGAGGTTAGTTAGTTAGAGGTGTTATAAGAGGAAGTGTTCTCGGAAGAGATGAGTTTTCAAGAGCTTCTTGAAGTTAGAGAGGGACGCCCTGCTCTGATGGCGTGTGGTAGCTCGTTCCACCATCGTGGTGTCACCGATCACGAACAACGGGACTGGGATAAGCTTTGTGTGAAGGGCTGGCAGAGCCAAGCGCCGTTCATTGGAGGAGCGTAGAGGGCGAGAAGGAGCGTAGGTTTGTATAATGGAGTTTAGGTAGATGGGTGCAGACCCAGTGGTCACTCTGTATGCAAGCATTAGTGACTTGAATTTCATTCTGGAGGCCACGAGGAAGCCAGTGAAGGTCACTGAGTAATGGAGTGACATGAGTCCTTTTGGGCTGATCAAAGACCAGGCAGCTGCTGCGTTCTGAACCATTTGTAAGGGTTTTACAGCACAAGCTGGAAGACCTGCCAGGAAGCCGTTGCAATAGTCAAGGCAGAGATAACCATGGCCTGTACCAGAAGCTGGGTGGCATACTGAGTGAGGTAGGGCCTGATTTTCCTTATGTTGTATAGAGCAAAGTAGCAGAGCACTTTAAAGTAGCTGTAATTAAACCTCTTCTGAAAAAGCCCAACCTGGATCCAGACGTTTTAGCCAACTATAGACCTATATCTAACCTTCCATTTCTCTCTAAGGTCCTGGAGAAAGCAGTCGCCAAACAGCTGTGTGACTTTCTACATAGCAATAGTTTATTTGAGGATTTTCAGTCAGGATTTCGAGCTCATCATAGCACAGAGACAGCACTGGTGAAAATTACTAATGACCTCCTAACTGCATCAGACAAAGGACTTGTCTCTGTATTGGTTTTACTAGATCTTAGTGCTGCATTTGATACCATTGACCATCAGATCCTATTACAGAGACTGGAACATTTCATTGGCATCAAAGGAACCGCTCTAAGCTGGTTTAAGTCCTATTTTGATTATTGTTCTAATTATCATTAACATTACTATAAATATCATTACTATAAATTTTTCATTCAGTCTGTAGCAACATCACCTTTACTGTCTGTTTACTGTCTGTCTGTTTACTGTCTGTTTACTGTCTGTACCTCTGTGTATACTGTGTAGGCTGCCCCCCCGGATCTCTTTGCATCTACATCACTAGATGCAAATTAGATACTGCCTCATTTGCACATATAAACATAATATTTCAGAAAGTTATAGATCTCACTGTTAGTCATAGTGATATTAGTTTGTTTTCCTCTGCTCACCCTCAGTCTCGCCGTAAGATGTTTTATCACACAAATATTTAGTCGATCAGATTCCACTTTATCATCACACACAGTCAGCAGCAGAACGAGGAGACGCAGCTCAGCATCACAGCAGACAGCAGATATAAAAGAGAAACTAACAGAGAATGAAAAGTGACCTGATGAAATAAAGAAGAGACTTTGTGTCTCAGTGGGCCAACTGGGATTACTGGTTCATGCAAGAACGTGAAGAAGGTCTGAAGGAGTTTCAGATAGACACCTGCACCTTGATGACAGGTGTGTAACTGTCTGACATGGTGGCTGCGATGGTGACGGCTTCACCTCTGTAAGTCAGACTATTTTTAGCTTGAGCTCTGACAAACCCTCTCTCTGTGTTGTAATACATCTCGTGAAAAAGGCTGTTATCACACTTTGTATTAATGTCGTAGACTCCCACTCCGTACCAGTTAGAGTACCACATGTAGTCAAAAGGAACGGAGAACATGACGGCCATTTTTACATCACATTTTTTTGTGGATTTATTCTGCAGATCATAAGTGAGGACTCCAACAGCTCCACGTGCTCCGTTAGGAGTCTTGATGAACAGAACGCTGCCAGATTCAGAGGGAGCGAGAGTTGGTGGCAAAGGCTTCTCATAGATTCCACTGAACGTGTAAACCCTGAGGAGACAGACAGTATGTCAGAAAGACCCTGAGGAGACAGACAGTATGTCAGAAAGACCCTGAGGAGACAGACAGTATGTCAGAAAGACCCTGAGGAGACAGACAGTATGTCAGAAAGACCCTGAGGAGACAGACAGTATGTCAGAAAGACCCTGAGGAGACAGACAGTATGTCAGAAAGACCCTGAGGAGACAGACAGTATGTCAGAAAGACCCTGAGGAGACAGACAGTATGTCAGAAACACCCTGAGGAGACAGACAGTATGTCAGAAAGACCCTGAGGAGACAGACAGTATGTCAGAAACACCCTGAGGAGACAGACAGTATGTCAGAAAGACCCTGAGGAGACAGACAGTATGTCAGAAACACCCTGAGGAGACAGACAGTATGTCAGAAACACCCTGAGGAGACAGACAGTATGTCAGAAACACCCTGAGGAGACAGACAGTATGTCAGAAAGACCCTGAGGAGACAGACAGTATGTCAGAAACAACCTGAGGAGACAGACAGTATGTCAGAAAGACCCTGAGGAGACAGACAGTATGTCAGAAACAACCTGAGAAGACAGACAGTATGTCAGAAAGACCCTGTGGAGACAGACAGTGTGTCAGAAAGACCCTGAGGAGACAGACAGTATGTCAGAAACAACCTGAGAAGACAGACAGTATGTCAGAAAGACCCTGTGGAGACAGACAGTGTGTCAGAAAGACCCTGAGGAGACAGACAGTATGTCAGAAACAACCTGAGGAGACAGACAGTATGTCAGAAAGACCCTGAGGAGACAGACAGTATGTCAGAAACACCCTGAGGAGACAGACAGTATGTCAGAAACACCCTGAGGAGACAGACAGTATGTCAGAAACACCCTGAGGAGACAGACAGTATGTCAGAAAGACCCTGAGGAGACAGACAGTATGTCAGAAACAACCCTGAGGAGACAGACAGTATGTCAGAAACATGCAGCTGTTAGCAGCTGATATCAGTCCTCTCATAGAGAGAAACTAAAACAGACTCACTGCGGGTTACAGAAGGTGAAGTCAGAGGACTTATTGTCAATCTCAACAGTGCACTGACGATGGGTTGGAAATGCCATGTTGTGTTGAACCTGCAGAGGGAGACAGAGCAGCAGACAGACTGTTCAGACTTCATGTGAGTAAAGTGAAACGCCTGTACTGACTCTAACAGCGTCTCTGTTCTGTCAGACGCACCCTGAAGGCAACACTGGACAGGATGTGTCTGATCTTTGTGTCCTTCTGCTTGGACAGATGCTGACTGAACGAGCTGCAGCCTTTCACTTAATGTTTCCATGAGTCCAGGACTGCAGCCTGCTCATGGTGGACGGCACCAGCCACACTGGCTGCTAGTTACTTAGTTACTTAGTTAGTTACTTAGTTAGTTACTTAGTTAGTTAGTTACTTAGTTACTTAGTTACTTAGTGACCTGTGAAGCTCAAAAGAAGCACTGAGGTAAATTTACAGATACTTAAAAATACACAGAAACAACTTTGTCCCAGTAAGCAGAGTGAATGTAAGGTGTCAGTATCTGTGAAAGGTTTCCATCCAGAGCTGAGTGCAGCAGCAGGAAGGAGGAGGATCAGGGGCTGAACTGATGAAGATGAAGCCCGTGAGTCCTCCTGCTGCTGGACAGCCTCTCAGTGAGGAGAACGTCCTACCTGCTGTGGAGCCTCAGAGTCTCTCGTTGATCTTTCTCAGGGATCCGACTGAGACCAGGACCAGGACCGAGCTGTGAAATGACCCTGAAGCTGTCTGCTGGCTGATATTTATACCTGTCCAAAGTGAAAGAGGAACTACGGTGACCTAAAAGCCTGGACACGCCCATGTTTGTCAGACACAGAGGAGCTCTTCCATCAGACCCTTACAGCTTGTTTGAGTAGGGGAGGAGTGGCGGGAAAAGATTTCAGCTTAACAATCCTTTTATTGAACATTAAGAACCAGAACAGAAATCAACTCACTTCACATCATCACATAAAAAAAACATTCCACAGATGTCAAACTTGTCAGCCAAACACATGATTCTCTGATCATATCCCCCCCAACACATAACCCCCCCCCCCAGCAGCTCATGTGCGACTGAGTTTACTTCCTGTTGTGATAGTTATTGTAACAGCTCTTGTGAGAAGGATCAGGGTCCAGCCTGGACGCCTCTGCCTCGAGTGAGGAAGAAACTTTCATATGTAGTGGCAGAAACTTGTCTCCATGGAGAGATTGCACCCAGACCTATTGCCATGAATGTTTAGAGAAACACTGTTGCCAGAGCACAAATCCACATACAAACAATAAAAAATGATATAAATAATAAACAATAAAATGACATGAAAAAAACTAAAGAAGAAAAACGATAAAAAATAAACTTAAACACAAAATATGATACTTTTAATTCAAAAGTCATTCTAAACCTAAGATATGACAGGACTTCCTGTTTTTAGCGTTTGGCACAGTTTTTCACTTATTGATCTGGTGAGCACAAGCCTCAGCTTCGTGCAGAGATGCTCCGTCCCAAGGTTGGTGTCGGACTTGCGGCTGTATCCCCCAAATATGCAGACTTAAGGGTTTTGAATGTGCGGGATAGTGGTGCGTAGTTATGAGGCAAAATGTTCGTTGGTCGAAAGCTCATTGAAATTAATTGGATTTTCCCACAGGTATTTCAGCTTTGATTACAGCACCACCTTTTGGCCAAATTGCACCAGATTTTTCAGGTGTCATCAAGGGCCCGTGGGGATTGACCCAGATTTGGTATCAATCGGACTTGTGGTTATGGAGATATAAAATGAATGTAAGTCAATGGGATTTTTTTACATCTTTAATTTGCAATAACAGCGCCACCTATGGGCATATTTGGGTCAACTTTGGTGCCTGTAGTGCGGGGACCATGCTGAAAGATTCAGCTGAAGTTTCATGTCAATGTGACTTCTTGTTATAGAGGAAGGGGTATTTGCACCAAATTATTGCTCCAAATTTGGTGTCGTTCAGCCATTGGAAACCTAAGATATGAAGTCATTTCCTGTCTTTAGAGGGTCCTATCAACCAGTATTACGTCCACTAAGTTATACTGGTTCACCTGTAAAGATTGTGGATTGTATGTGTTTTGTACGGATTCTGCCGACTCCAGCGGATGTCTGTTTACCAGTTTACCATTGCTCGGAGTTTCCCGTATCTATTCATCACTTCCTGCCATCGAGAGGCTTTCACCCGAAGTCACCGCTGTTCACTTGCTGTGTCTGATGGCTCTCTTCTGTACATCATGGGCATTGCTAACGGCCAAGGGACCACTCTCCACGACTGGCATGAAGTTGAAGTATTCCGTCACCCAACTGAAGAAATTCAACAACTAAACCACTCCATCGTGCACAGCGGTTATTAAACAACTTGGACTCCTTCGCCGGCCCCGTTACATTCACAGAAGTTGCGGCCGAAAATTTGTTTTCTGCCGGTCTTATGCCCCGTCCCATCTCCAATACATCATCAAGGCGCTGCCACCCCTAGGACTAATTACGTTGGAGTTTCCACAGCAACACCACGCAATGACTGCTCCATCTACCATCAAGATTGAACTGTAATGCACAATCCACCACAAACAAATCTTGCCTCATACATGACCATATTCTGGGTAAGTGTTTGGACTTGATGTCCCTTACAGACACCTGGCACCAACCAGATGTTTTTCTGTATTAAATGAGACCTGTCCCCTCGCTACTACTCATCTTTCATCCCAGAGAAAGCCCACAGCTCAGGGCGCCGTGGTGGTCTGGCTGTCATCCACCGAAGCGTTCTGGGCTTGTCCCCTATAACCCTGCCCGAGCTGTCTTCTTCTGAATGCCTTGCATGTAAATGTAAGCCTCCTCTCTCTACAACGATACGTCTCATCTACCGGCCATCCAAAACAAACTCATCTTTCATCCCAGAGATGTCCAACCTTCTCTCAACATTCTGTACAATGTCTGCCAATATCATGGACCTTGGAGATATAAATATTCATGTCAACTCCTCCACCTGCCGTTTTGAAGCAGAATTCCACCAATTACGCAACTGTTTTAATCTGGTACAACTTGTCGATGTCCCCACTCACACCGGGGGGCCCGCACACTCGACCTGGTCATTACAAACTCTGCTCATCTCAGCAATCTTCTGGTGTATGATCTGCGTGTTTCCAACCACAAGGCCATTTCCATGAAAATGTCTTCACCGTTCACCCTCATCAAGCCCAAACGCCAAATCTGCTTCAGACACTCTGGTTATCCAACCGAACAGACCAGGACCCTGTACCACAAAGACAGTTCAACTTAGCCAGGATCTCTTTTTGTTATCTGGGTTCACTAACCCTATCAATCAGGATCGGGATAATAAGTCACATGAAACTGGTTATCAACTCTCTACCAGTCAACCAAGGGGTTCCCAATCCTGCCGTGAGTGCGTTCACATAAGAGGCGGAGTCAACAGCAGATGACCAATCACAAAAGTCTTCTGGCAGCAGAGCCTCATATTTTAGAAACCAAGAAGTAACCAGTAACATTACTGAAATATGCAACATGGTCTAAGTAACAAAACTGCAGACAGTGTGAATGCCTTTATTAACAGGCGTAGTTAATAATAATTCTACAGTATGAATGGATTTGCATTTGCATTTGCATCTTTGGAACAGGTTAGCCATGCAGCATAAGTTACCATGGAGATCTATTTAGAAGTCGTGGTGCTGAAAACTGCACCACTCTGTTTGAGCACTAAAGCTCAGTGTATGAATGTGTGTGAATGGTGAAAGCCAGGTAGTGTAAAAGCGCTTTGAGTGGTCAAAGACAACAAAGGCGCTATACAAATACAGAGCATTTACATTTGCATTTGCATCACTTATCCTGCTCCGGAGCAGGATAGCCGTTCAGCATAAGTTACCATGGAGATCTATTTAGAAGTCAAAGACAACCCAGGAGCTAAACCTGAAGTTACCTGTAAGTTCAAATCCTGCTTCGTAGTACAGGCCCCCGGTAATCCTAATGACACACAGACAGAGCACTCAACGTTTGATGATAACCGGACACAGACTGAACACAAACCAACATTTAAGCATGAGTTAACGAGCAGGGCGGGACCAAGACCAGGTGGAGCACATGAGGAAATCAGACAGAAAAACACACACAAACACACTGGCAGGGTTGTCAACACACAGAACACAGACACCACAAAACCAGACGGAACAAATCCATGGCCTGTACTATGAAGGGAGTTCAATCTATTCAGTTTCAGCCTCAGTCCAACCCCCCCCCCCACACACACACACACACACACCCGTGTCAGAGCTGGCCAGCCCCTCCCCCTTCCCTCCTCTCTCCATCACAGAGAGACAGAAACCCCGCAAAGCAGCTGGGCCGGACTCGGTCTCCCCTAGTGGTGTAGTGGTGCGCCTCCCTAGGGAGGTGTTCCAGGCACGTCCAGCTGGGAGGAGGCCTCGGGGAAGACCCAGGACAAGGTGGAGAGATTATATCTCCACACTGGCCTGGGAACGCCTCGGGATCCCCCAGTCAGAGCTGGCTAATGTGGCTCGGGAAAGGGAAGTTTGGGGTCCCCTGCTGGAGCTGCTGCCCCCACGACCCGACCCTGGATAAGCGGATGAAGATGGATGGATGGATGGATGGACATTTCACGTGTGTTTTCTTGACCAAACGTGGTTTGGAGACCAGCATTGGGTGACACAGTCGTTGTCAGCTCGCATAGTGTGTGACCCCCTGTCACCGATCAGTCACGTAGTGTGAACGCCACAACGACATCAAGACTCCCATCACAAGTCGGGAAGTTGTTAAGTCTGCGCGAGGCTTTAGTATAACTTGTATAGCACTCAGGTGATGTTTGTGTTTGTAAAGCAGCTGTCTAGTTGTTGGTCTGATGTTTGCTGTATGACACAATGTGAAATTCCGAATGGACTAATAAATATCTTTCACCTATAAGCGTGCACAGCTGATCTTGTTACTTGGGGGGTTGGGGGGGCAAGCACAAGTACCTCTTAAAGGACACGATAGATGAATCGTTGAAATAACCTATAGAAGCTTCGAGTACGAAAATGATGGTTAGCTGCAGCCCTACTGTGAGGACCTGGATGGTGCAACATCTAAAAAGTCGAGGGTGGAACGGTGGACACTTCTCACCCTCAACGACCGCCATTTTAGCTGCATAATGGCAGGGGGTGGGACCAACAACAGGCTTTACAAGTTTCAAACACTATTTCATCACTAAATCCACTTCTGAGAGGTTTTGAGGCGAGAAATCAAATGTGAGATGTTGAATATTGACAGTTTTATGAAAAGTTATGTGCTTGAAGGTTTTCAGAGTTGAGGAGCCCCGCAAGTGGCGGCTGGGGAAGCCTGGGCCAATCAGCGAGAGGAGCTGGCGAGGCCGGCCAGCTGCCCGCTCACAGTGCCCTCTGCTCCCGCAGAGCGCTGCAGCAGTGTTTGACTTGAGACCACCCTCTCGAATGAACGCACTAAGCAAGTAAGCACACGGTGTACGCAGTGTACTGCATGTTAGTGAGACACAGCATTAGTTATTGGAATAAGCCTATCTGGGGAGGTGTACCTGTGTAATGAGGGAGGGTGTGGCCTAAGGAGATCTACACCCCATATAGAGGTTATAATTTTGTTCAGTGTAAATAGCGTCGCTTTGGATAAAAGCGTCAGCTAAATGAATAAGTGTAAGCTGGTGCTGCAGCGCCTCACGGGGTCACCACGTCACGAAAACTGGACTTACTGCCACGAGTCAAACACAAGCCAGAGATGCATGAAATGTCTTTATTTGTCAGTTATACAACATTTTCAAGTAAAATCAGACTCAGTGGGTACAAAAATGTCAGTTAAATAAATAAATATATAAATAGAAAACATTAAAATAAATAAATAAAAACATGACCTTGTTCATAAATAGAAACGTAATAAATAAATAAATAAACAATAGAAACACGGTGGAGGCTGTGAGATGAGTCAGTGTCGACGGGAAGTTTCGATGTCGTTCACCAACAGTTCCAGCTGTTGCAGGTGGTGTATAGTTTCCTTCCTGATCAGCTCCCAGGACTCTGCACTTCCACCCTGGAACCACAGAACCACAGTCAGGACCAGTACTTTTACCCAGTACATACTGTGCTACAGTCAGGACCAGTACTTTTACCCAGTACATACTGTGCTACAGTCAGGACCAGTACTTTTACCCAGTACATACTGTGCTACAGTCAGGACCAGTACTTTTACCCAGTACATACTGTGCTACAGTCAGGACTAGTACTTTTACCCAGTACATACTGTGCTACAGTCAGGACCAGTACTTTTACCCAGTACATACTGTGCTACAGTCAGGACCAGTACTTTTACCCAGTACATACTGTGCTACAGTCAGGACCAGTACTTTTACCCAGTACATACTGTGCTAAAGTCAGGACTAGTACTTTTACCCAGTACATACTGTGCTACAGTCAGGACTAGTACTTTTACCCAGTACATACTGTGCTACAGTCAGGACTAGTACTTTTACCCAGTACATACTGTGCTACAGTCAGGACCAGTACTTTTACCCAGTACATACTGTGCTACAGTCAGGACCAAGTACTTTTACCCAGTACATACTGTGCTACAGTCAGGACCAGTACTTTTACCCAGTACATACTGTTCTACAGTCAGGACCAGTACTTTTACCCAGTACATACTGTGCTACAGTCAGGACCAGTACTTTTACCCAGTACATACTGTGCTAAAGTCAGGACTAGTACTTTTACCCAGTACATACTGTGCTACAGTCAGGACTAGTACTTTTACCCAGTACATACTGTGCTACAGTCAGGACTAGTACTTTTACCCAGTACATACTGTGCTAAAGTCAGGACTAGTACTTTTACCCAGTACATACTGTGCTACAGTCAGGACTAGTACTTTTACCCAGTACATACTGTGCTACAGTCAGGACTAGTACTTTTACCCAGTACATACTGTGCTAAAGTCAGGACTAGTACTTTTACCCAGTACATACTGTGCTACAGTCAGGACTAGTACTTTTACCCAGTACATACTGTGCTACAGTCAGGACTAGTACTTTTACCCAGTACATACTGTTCTACAGTCAGGACCAGTACTTTACCCAGTACATACTGTTCTACAGTCAGGACCAGTACTTTTACCCAGTACATACTGTTCTACAGTCAGGACCAGTACTTTTACCCAGTACATACTGTGCTACAGTCAGGACTAGTACTTTTACCCAGTACATACTGTGCTACAGTCAGGACTAGTACTTTTACCCAGTACATACTGTTCTACAGTCAGGACCAGTACTTTTACCCAGTACATACTGTGCTACAGTCAGGACCAGTACTTTTACCCAGTACATACTGTGCTACAGTCAGGACTAGTACTTTTACCCAGTACATACTGTGCTAAAGTCAGGACTAGTACTTTTACCCAGTACATACTGTGCTACAGTCAGGACCAGTACTTTTACCCAGTACATACTGTGCTACAGTCAGGACCAGTACTTTTACCCAGTACATACTGTTCTACAGTCAGGACCAGTACTTTTACCCAGTACATACTGTTCTACAGTCAGGACCAGTACTTTTACCCAGTACATACTGTGCTACACTCAGGACTAGTACTTTTACCCAGTACACACTGTGCTACAGTCAGGACTAGTACTTTTACCCAGTACATACTGTGCTAAAGTCAGGACTAGTACTTTTACCCAGTACACACTGTGCTACAGTCAGGACTAGTACTTTTACCCAGTACATACTGTGCTACAGTCAGGACCAGTACTTTTACCCAGTACATACTGTGCTACACTCAGGACTAGTACTTTTACCCAGTACATACTGTGCTACAGTCAGGACTAGTACTTTTACCCAGTACATACTGTGCTACAGTCAGGACCAGTACTTTTACCCAGTACATACTGTGCTACAGTCAGGACCAGTACTTTTACCCAGTACATACTGTGCTACAGTCAGGACCAGTACTTTTACCCAGTACATACTGTGCTACAGTCAGGACCAGTACTTTTACCCAGTACATACTGTGCTAAAGTCAGGACCAGTACCTATACCCAGTACATACTGTGCTACAGTCAGAACTAGTACTTTTACCCAGTACATACTGTGCTACAGTCAGGACCAGTACTTTTACCCAGTACATACTGTGCTAAAGTCAGGACCAGTACCTATACCCAGTACATACTGTGCTACAGTCAGGACTAGTACTTTTACCCAGTACATACTGTGCTACAGTCAGGACCAGTACTTTTACCCAGTACATACTGTGCTAAAGTCAGGACTAGTACTTTTACCCAGTACATACTGTGCTACAGTCAGGACTAGTACTTTTACCCAGTACATACTGTGCTACAGTCAGGACCAGTACTTTTACCCAGTACATACTGTGCTAAAGTCAGGACTAGTACTTTTACCCAGTACATACTGTGCTAAAGTCAGGACTAGTACTTTTACCCAGTACATACTGTTCTACAGTCAGGACCAGTACTTTTACCCAGTACATACTGTGCTAAAGTCAGGACTAGTACTTTTACCCAGTACATACTGTGCTACAGTCAGGACCAGTACTTTTACCCAGTACATACTGTGCTACAGTCAGGACTAGTACTTTTACCCAGTACGTACTGTTCTACAGTCAGGACCAGTACTTTTACCCAGTACATACTGTGCTACAGTCAGGACCAGTACTTTTACCCAGTACATACTGTGCTAAAGTCAGGACTAGTACTTTTACCCAGTACATACAGTCAGGACCAGTACTTTTACCCAGTACATACTGTGCTACAGTCAGGACCAGTACTTTTACCCAGTACATACTGTGCTACAGTCAGGACTAGTACTTTCACCCAGTGCGTACTGTTCTACAGTCAGGACCAGTACTTTTACCCAGTACATACTGTGCTACAGTCAGGACCAGTACTTTTACCCAGTACATACTGTGCTAAAGTCAGGACTAGTACTTTTACCCAGTACATACAGTCAGGACCAGTACTTTTACCCAGTACATACTGTGCTACAGTCAGGACCAGTACTTTTACCCAGTACATACTGTGCTAAAGTCAGGACTAGTACTTTTACCCAGTACATACTGTGCTACAGTCAGGACTAGTACTTTTACCCAGTACGTGCACTGTGCTACAGTCAGGACTAGTACTTTTACCCAGTACATACAGTCAGGACCAGTACTTTTACCCAGTACATACTAGTGCTACAGTCAGGACCAGTACTTTTACCCAGTACATACTGTTCTACAGTCAGGACCAGTACCTATACCCAGTACATACTGTGCTACAGTCAGGACCAGTACTTTTACCCAGTACATACTGTGCTACAGTCAGGGACCAGTACTTTTACCCAGTACATACTGTGCTACAGTCAGGACCAGTACTTTTACCCAGTACATACTGTGCTACAGTCAGGACCAGTACCTATACCCAGTACATACTGTGCTACAGTCAGGACCAGTACTTTTACCCAGTACATACTGTGCTACAGTCAGGACCAGTACTTTTACCCAGTACATACTGTGCTACAGTCAGGACCAGTACTTTTACCCAGTACATACAGTCAGGACCAGTACTTTTACCCAGTACATACTGTGCTACAGTCAGGACTAGTACTTTTACCCAGTACATACTGTGCTACAGTCAGGACCAGTACTTTTACCCAGTACATACTGTGCTACAGTCAGGACCAGTACTTTTACCCAGTACATACTGTGCTACAGTCAGGACCAGTACCTATACCCAGTACATACTGTGCTACAGTCAGGACCAGTACTTTTACCCAGTACATACTGTGCTACAGTCAGGACCAGTACTTTTACCCAGTACATACTGTGCTACAGTCAGGACCAGTACTTTTACCCAGTACATACTGTGCTACAGTCAGGACTACAGCAGGATGTGTACTCACAGTGCTTTGCAGAGTACGTCTGGTGAGTTTCCTGTAGTATCTTCTCAGTTGTCTCAGTTTGATGTTGCCTGCCATCGTGGTCGACACCTGAAGACAAAGCGCAGGTCAGAACACTGTGGTTTTAATTACATCGTGTCAGAGCTGAGTTCAGTGAAACTGCTGGAAGGAGCTGAAGTTCAGCTGAAGAAGAAGTTGTCAGCTGATGAATATAAAGTGGTCATGTGTCAGTAGAAAGAGCTGGGAGAGCTGGGGAAGAGCTGGGGAGCCGAGGGAGAGCAGGGGAGAGAGCTGGGGAGAGGCTGGGGAGCCGAGGGAGAGCCGGGGAGAGCTGGGGAAGAGCTGGGGCAGCTGGGAGAGAGCTGGGGGAGCCGAGGGAGAGCTGGGGCAGCTGGGGGAGGGTTGGGGAGAGCTGGGGGGAGAGGTTGGGGAGAGCTGGGGGAGAGCTGGGGCAGCTGGGAGAGAGCTAGGGGAGAGCTGGGGAGAGGTTGGGGAGAGCTGGGGGAGCCGAGGGAGGCTAGGGGAGAGCTGGGGGAGAGCTGGGGCAGCTGGGAGAGCCGGGGAGAGCTGGGGAGCCAAGGGAGAGCCGGGGAGAGCTGGGGGAGCCAAGGGAGAGCCGGGGAGAGCTGGGGGAGAGCTGGGGCAGCGGGGAGGGTCCATGTGTGAAAAGGCGGCAGCAGAAGTGTAAAAGTTAAAGAGCAGTAAAGTGGAAGGAATAGAAGCGGAGCGTCTACTCACACAGCTGTCGAAGTTCATCGATCTGTCTGGCAACGCACACCAGGAAGTGTTCCATCTCTTTGGCGTCCCAGGTAACGGAGGAGAGGTTGTTGTGGCGATAGAGACCTAAAATTAGCTTCAGACTGTCTCTGATGAAAACCAGCTGGGTCTCCACCTGGAGAGAGAGAGGGGGGTGTGAATTCTAGCTTTGTGATTGGCTGACAGAGACAGCTACAGGTATGTGTGAGCGAGCAGACAGCTTACCTTTGTCGTCCTTATGTCGTCGTAGAGTTTGTATGGGAAGGAAACGTTACAGTCCTCTTTGGTCAGCTGACCGCCCTGAAACATGAAGACACAGAGAGACTTCCTGTCACCAAACTGTGCCGACCTCTCTGACATGTACGCCAATGTACAGTATGTAAAGGTATATTAAATATTTTACATCAGTTTATGATTTATCTCTTGGTAATAAATATCCATTCATGTAAAGACACGTGTGCTCTATTAACAACATATCAGACTGCTGGATCCGATCACTTCCTGAGACAGATGCTTGCTGCTGCAGTTCCTTACAGCTCCACCAGATGTTACTAACGAGTCAGCAGAACCGTACAAGTCCACAGTTCACTGCATTTAACCCATGCCTGTAAGGAGCAGTGAGCAGCCACTGTGCTACTCCTAAAACAGCCTCTAAGAACCCTAAAACACCCTTCAGGAGACCCCCCTAAAAGAGCCTCTAAGAACCCTAAAACTCCCTTCAAGATCCCTGAAACACCCTTCAGGAGACCCCCCCTAAAAGAGCCTCTAAGAACCCTAAAACACCCTTCAGGGAGACCCCCTAAAAGAGCCTCTAAGAACCCTAAAACTACCTTCAAGATCCCTGAAACACCCTTCAGGAGACCCCCCTAAAAGAGCCTCTAAGAACCCTAAAACTCCCTTCAGGAGACCCCCCTTAAAGAGCCTCTAAGAACCCTAAAACTACCTTCAAGATCCCTGGAAACACCCTTCAGGAGACCCCCTAAAAGAGCCTCTAAGAACCCTAAAACTCCCTTCAAGATCCCTGGAAACACCCTTCAGGAGACCCCCTAAAAGAGCCTCTAAGAACCCTAAAACACCCTTCAGGAGACCCCCCTAAAAGAGCCTCTAAGAACCCTAAAACAGCCTTCAAGATCCCTAAAATACCCTGCAGGAGAACCCCTTAAACAGCCTTCAGGAGACCTCCTAGAACAGCCTCTAAGAGGCTCCTAAAACATCATTAAAGAGTCCGGGGACCTTCTCAAAGACTCTTAAAACATCCCAAAGAAGCGTCTCAAGGCCCCCTGGAAGCTCCAGGACCTTGTGCCAGTGTTGTTGGACTCACCATGTTCTCGGCGTGACCCCGAGATTTGTTGCTTGCATGACCATAGTGTGGGAGCCAATCACAGCCGAGGGCGGAGGTCAGCGAGCAGAGGAGGAAGAGCTGTCCAATCCAGCTGGGCATGATGAAGACGTGGACGAAGGTGAAGGCGTAGTAGACTGTATCGGTGCTGCAGAGGACTGCTTTGTGTCCTGGTCTCCAACATGCTGCTGAACTTGTACTCCAGACGAGAAAGAGAAAACAGCGTGAAGTGAAATAGAGAAAACCCCGCAGTGTTTTCTACTCTCCCTTTCCACACACACACACTCACACACACTCTGACACACACTGACACACACACTCACACACTGACACACACTGACACACACACTGACACACACTGACACACACACTCTGACACAAACGTATAATAATAATAAGAATAATAATAATAAGAAGAAGAATAATGATAATAATAATAATGATAATAAAAATAATAATAATAACATATTGATCCTTTGTTTGTAACATTTATTTTGAAAAGTAAGTAGTGCAGTGCAGTAAGATTAAAAAGTACACAGTGCTGTGGAGTACAAGAGTAAAGTGTAAGTAAAAGTACTTCAGAAGTTGTGAATTAAAGAATAAATTTAAAGGTAGTAAAAGTGAATCAATCTAAAAGATGTTACATCTGTACACATGTTTAGTGTCAAACATTATCTGAACAAATAATAATAATTACATAAATGACTGACGTCATGCTCTGAATAAACTAATAATTAAATTATTAACTGAAACAATAAAAACAATAGCAGTGAGTGACGTCACGCTCTGTTTTATGAATGGACGTGTTTTCCCTCCAGTTTTAGAGCCGTGCAGTCCCGCTTTCATTTTCCAAACCAGATCACAGGAAGTCCCTGCACAGTTCTACAAAATAAAAGCTGAGCCTTCCTCTCCTTATGAAGTTAACGGCAGAGAGCCGGAGTTTTCACTGACCACGCGTTAACCAGAGTGCGATCTGAATAAAACAGGAGGCCAGATCTCAGGTCAGAGCGTCTGGCAACCATCCAGCCGTGTGTTAATAACGCTGTGCTTTTATTCTGAAGGCAGCGTCTCAGCCGTTTTACTGACAGCTGACGTCAGCCTCGTTTTCACTTTCTGGTCTTTGGAAACCTTCACTGATGATGTAACACGACTAACTGTGTAGTACTGCAGTAATGGTTCTGTACATGTACACAGGAGATATTATAAATACATTCAACACTGTGAAAATAAAACACATAATATGATGTGTGTTAATAAAGATAAATTCTATGTATACACACACTCACACGGGACCATTTTGAATCTTTTTCTATGTTAAAAGATGTGAAATGATTAACAAAATGTTTAAATTGTAATTTGTATTTCAGCTAACATGAATAATTAATTAATTAATTAATTAATTAATAATCACAACTGTAAAACAAACAGATCAGAGTGCTAGATGAACGAACTCAGTTTTCAGATCTGTAAAGTTTGATCTCATTGGAAATATTAGACAGATAATATTTTATACGAAGCAAAGAAACTTGTTAATTCAGTGTTCTCTCAGCAGATCACTACTAATACTAATACTTATACTAATACTAATACTACTGTCTGACTTTCCAGGTAGTTTGATACTAACTAACTTATTTACACTTTATAACAGATCATGTGTGAGTTTATAGATCAATGAAAAACAAATAAAACACGGTTAACAAGTAGAAAAAAATGTATTAAATACTTAAATAAATATATAAACAGACAGTGAATGAGTTTCTGTGAGGACACCGTGATTGGCCCGAAGGAGATGTCGTCACTCGCATCTGCGCCCTTATTGGTTACTGTAGCAGCAGATCCCGCCTCTCAGCGGAAGCGCGTCAAACCCACACAGACAGTTCAAAACAAACCGCGGTGGAGACGAGAGAGTGACGGTGAGTAAAACAAACGTTACCGAGCTTTATAACAACCGGAGGCTCGAAGCAGGACGGTTAACGGGCACAGCAGGACGGTTAACGCACGGTGGTTAACTGACGTGAGAACGCCCCGCCAAACTCCGTTAAAAAATCTGCCATTTTAACGCTGCTCCGCCGACACGTTCGTTACTCAGTAACATCAGTTGTTCATTAATGTCTGTCGCGTCTTTACAAAACACAGAACCAAACTTAATGTGATTAAATACGAGTTTTCGTTGGCTCGCTCGCTTCCAGCTGTGGGAACTGTAAGCCAACATGTTTAACATATTTAATAGTGACTTTTGACAGGTTGCTCTTATGCCGAAACATTTAGTGGCTCCTCTTGAATAGCAAACTTTTTACAGTTATATTCTGGAATGAGTGTTTCCCAGCTGAGGGTGATTATTAAGTTAAATTAGAGTTTTTTTAAGGGAGGTTTTGGTGCAGGTGCCTCAGGGGACATTTCCTGTTCCTGGTTCTCCTGCAGGTGTGATGGAGGTGGACATCCTGGAGTTCCACGTTCCTGTGGAGAACAATAAGACTCTGTTTGTGTGGGACATCCAGCCGTCCAACAGCGAGGCTCAGATCTACGTGAGCGAGAACGTGCTGCCAGACTCCATTCAGAAATCACTGTTTTTAAGAGGCCCTCAGACTGTAACTGTTGTGTGTGTGTGTTCCTCCTCAGGACGGCTTGGACCGCGTGTTCTCGTCCTTCGGTCCTCTCTACCTGCTGAAGGTGTTTCCCAGCAGCCGCTCAACCCGCCCGGGTTCCTACGCCCTCATCAAGTTCTACTCTGCTGCTCAGGCCTCAAAGGCTCAGCGGCGGACTGACGGACGCTCGCTGTTCCAGAGCTCTCCACTCAAGGTCACCACCTCACACGCTTTCTGCACACGGGCTTCCTCTGTTACTGACACTGATATGACCCACCTGGACAGGTGAACAGGAGAGAAACAAGTCGTTTAGTGTTTAACAACACTTTCACACAACAAGGGTCAGTGTAGTGTTTGAAATGAAACTTTAAAGTGAAGGAAAAGATTATTATGTTAACTGGAGTCATGTTTCCTGTTAAAGGCGCTTTATTGTGAAGGTGAGACCCAACAGGAAGTGAAAACATGCTGCTTAATAGTGATCACGCAGCTGCAGTCTCAGTATTAACTGAACACACAGGATTTATATTTAAATGTACAATAAATAGACGTCTCATTAATAATTCAGTAGATAAATTAGCTCATTAGAATAATGATCTTAGTTTAGAATCAGGATCAGGTTTACTGCTCGTTTAGACTCATTTACACTGGAGAGCCAGTTTTACTGGGGTCCTCACCTGGTGGAAGGTTGCCATCGGAAACAGAAAGACACATTCACACATGGACACGGGGGAGCGGGAATCGAACCACCCGACCATCTGATAAGTCTCTCGTTGTAGAGCGTAATGAAGAGTTTCTAAGCTGTGGTCACCTGGAGACGCTCAGGTGATCAGAGACACTCAGGTGATCGGAGACGCTCAGGTGATCGGAGACACACAGGTGATCGGAGACACTCAGGTGATCGGAGACACTCAGAGACACTCAGGTGATCGGAGACGCTCAGGCGATCAGAGACGCTCAGGTGATCAGAGACACACAGGTGATCGGAGACACTCAGGTGATCGGAGACACTCAGGTGATCGGAGACACTCAGAGACACACAGGTGATCGGAGACACTCAGGTGATCGGAGACACTCAGAGACACTCAGGTGATCGGAGACACACAGGTGATCGGAGACACTCAGGTGATCGGAGACACTCAGAGACACTCAGGTGATCGGAGACGCTCAGGCGATCAGAGACGCTCAGGTGATCAGAGACACACAGGTGATCGGAGACACTCAGGTGATCAGAGACGCTCAGGTGATCAGAGACACTCAGGTGATCGGAGACACTCAGGTGATCAGAGACACACAGGTGATCGGAGACACTCAGGTGATCAGAGACACACAGGTGATCGGAGACACTCAGGTGATCGGAGACACTCAGAGACACTCAGGTGATCGGAGACACTCAGAGACACTCAGGTGATCGGAGACACTCAGGTGATCAGAGACACACAGGTGATCGGAGACGCTCAGGTGATCAGAGACACTCAGGTGATCGGAGACACTCAGGTGATCGGAGACACTCAGGTGATCGGAGACACACAGGTGATCGGAGACACACAGGTGATCGGAGACACTCAGAGACACTCAGGTGATCGGAGACACTCAGAGACACACAGGTGATCGGAGACACTCAGAGACACTCAGGTGATCGGAGACGCTCAGGTGATCAGAGACACACAGGTGATCAGAGACGCTCAGGTGATCGGAGACACACAGGTGATCAGAGACACTCAGGTGATCGGAGACACACAGGTGATCAGAGACACTCAGGTGATCGGAGACACACAGGTGATCGGAGACGCTCAGGTGATCGGAGACACTCAGAGACACTCAGGTGATCGGAGACGCTCAGGCGATCAGAGACGCTCAGGTGATCGGAGACACTCAGAGACACTCAGGTGATCGGAGACGCTCAGGCGATCAGAGACACACAGGTGATCGGAGACACTCAGGTGATCGGAGACACACAGGTGATCGGAGACACACAGGTGATCGGAGACACTCAGGTGATCGGAGACACTCAGAGACACTCAGGTGATCGGAGACGCTCAGGCGATCAGAGACGCTCAGGTGATCGGAGACACACAGGTGATCGGAGACACTCAGGTGATCGGAGACACTCAGAGACACTCAGGTGATCGGAGAAACTCAGGTGATCAGAGACACACAGGTGATCGGAGACACTCAGGTGATCGGAGACGCTCAGGTGATCGGAGACACTCAGGTGATCGGAGACACTCAGGTGATCGGAGACACACAGGTGATCGGAGACGCTCAGGTGATCGGAGACGCTCAGGTGATCGGAGACACACAGGTGATCGGAGACACTCAGGTGATCGGAGACGCTCAGGTGATCGGAGACACTCAGGTGATCGGAGACACACAGGTGATCGGAGACACTCAGAGACACTCAGGTGATCGGAGACGCTCAGGCGATCAGAGACGCTCAGGTGATCGGAGACACTCAGAGACACTCAGGTGATCGGAGAAACTCAGGTGATCAGAGACACTCAGGTGATCGGAGACACTCAGGTGATCGGAGACTCTCAGGTGATCGGAGACACTCAGGTGATCGGAGACGCTCAGGTGATCGGAGACTCTCAGGTGATCGATGACAGCCTTCTGCGTCAAAGATCACTTCACGCTAGAAAGAGCGAGGACCTTTATTTACAGCTGAACATTATTTCCTGAGCTGTGAAGCAGATTGTGGTCTGAGACCTGTCCCCCCTCTGAGCCGTCCTCCAGCTCCACCTGTCTCCATCACCTGGCACGCTCAGAGAACAGGCTGCAGCTCAAAGCCTCTCAGACTGAGTCTGTGGTGGTCCAGAAGGTCGGCGGTTCGATTCCTGGCTCCCCCTGTGCCCTCGTGTGAATGTGTTTGTGATCACACCAGGTGTCCTCTGGCGTCCAGCTGTTTAGTACTTCCTGTTTACTGTAAGGCCACATGTGAGACAGGAAACGGCTCAGGCTGTAAACGCTGTGTTCTTGTGTTCAGGTGAGGCTGAGCTCCAAACACACTCCTCACTTCCTGTCCGACCGCAGCAGACCGCTGAGCCACGCACGCTGCCTGGAGCTGGCCAATCACTACCTGGGATTCAACGGCTGGACCTCTGACATCATCACAGTGAGAAACACGTCATTGGTTGCTGGGTTATTACTGTGATAGTGGACTAACGTGTTAGTTTACAGAGTCTTTAAGGGCTGCAGAGAGGAACCGGGTCCTTTCTGATCCCTGTCCCTCACACCAGCTAAAGGATCTGTAGCACAGAGGGGGGACCCTGAGCCGGGGGTCCTGTGCCGGGGGGCCCTCAGCCGGCACCAGAATAATGACAGGATGATTTTTCATTACTTCTTCAAAGTCCAAGGTTTCCACACGTTTCACTAGTTTTTGGTAGCGTTGTCTCTAAACTGCCTGACTCGGGCCAAACGTTGTGGATTTCCCTCCACGGGCGTCTCACAGTAGTTGGCAGAACAGGATTCGTTTCCCTGTGGGGAACCTCACGCTCACCAGCTTCAGCCAGCACCATTACAAGGTCTTTGGTTCTTGGGTTTGATATGTCTCGGACACAGAACCCGCCTCCTTCCTGAGCGCCGTGACAGCTGGACACCCCGCGGTCTCTATAGTTGCCTGTAATGGTTTGAACATGAACGTGGACCTTCAAGCATCTGGAAACTGCACCAGGGAGGAACCAGACTTGTGTAAGTCCGCAGTTCTCTTCCTGATGGCTGATTTCTTGTCACTGTCCCCTGATGTGACACAAAGAAGCAGCGTGTTTCAGCTGTGCCTTTAAAAACGTCCACAGGTGTGAACCTATCAGAAGCTTCCAAAGACATGACATCATAGTTTAAAGGTGTGGTATCTTGGAGGATGGGACCTTCTGACAGAAAGGATGCTTCTGTCGTCATTTAGCAAATCTGAATAATGTTGGTAATCCTAACGGACCTGAACAGGAAGCGTGACACTGATCTCATGTCAGCCAGTAGGAAAGAAGCACGTGTGACTTTTTATAAAAAGCGTAAACTTCTGTCCAGCCTGTGATTGGTCGAGAAGCGACACTGACGAGCACGTCGGCTTTCTGAAGAGTTGCACGACGACAGGCAGCAATACAGAAATCGTTAAATGGCCGACGACGCGTCTCTGTCACAGAGCGACCGGCGTTCTCTCGCCGCTCCGCTGGCGAGTCGACTGTGTTATGAACATTCAGCGCGAGGGGAGGGGGGTTACGGTGGGCTGTTGTCTTTAACGTCACTGGCTCAGTGCCCATAGTGCCGAGATGACAAGCAGACTGAGTCTGTTTAATTAAATCGCACTGCGCCGACATCGCGATTGAAACTGCGATTAATCGATGCGGCCTTAATTACAGACAAAGTGCTGTAACCACGGCGATCCACTAACTGCGTCACGTCATGTGTGTCCGACTGCTGCTGTTTGTTCCAAAGTGCTTCTGAGTTTCATGAAAAGGTTCCAGATGTTAACCCGATCCAACGTTTCTCAGAGTTACAGCTGCACAGTTAATCTAATCGCATTGATGTCGATCCACGTCGCGGTTACATCACCGCCAGAAAGTGGGTGTGGCGCTGCTCCTCATCCCGCCACACGGGCTCGCACCATGTGCCTCTACGGACAGCCTACAGCGCAATGTTTTATGGGCGGAGAGCGAGTAACGTTAAAGAACGGAAAACTGGGAGAAGATCAGGAAGGTTTGGGATTGGCTCGCTGCCTTCTGTTGTTGTACATGTCCGTCAGTGTCACTTTTCATCACCTGACCAATCACAGCCTGGACGGGGCGGGACATGCTGCAGCAGATCATTAAATGTTGGACATGATCACTGAGCAGTTCAGTACTGAGCCTTAACACATCAGAGGCCGATGGAGAGGCTTTTCCTGAGCCACAGAAGCGAAGCTGCTGGAACTGGATTTAATGTTCGACTGCTGGTAAAATAGTTTATCATGTCAAACTAGAATGAATGTAGTATTTGTTTTATTTAACCAGGTGAGATTGAAATCTGTTTTGCAGCAGAGACCTGCCCTGTATTGTGTAATGTAGTGTATTATTGTTCGAATAGCAGAACATTGTACTCTTTGCTGCTGCGGGCTGCAGACGGAGACTCTGCAGAGCTACATGCTGCCCTTGTTCTGTTTCACATCTGCTTTACTAGGTCTTGTTATAAATCTAGTTTGACTCAGTTCAAGCTGAGAAATCCATGTCAGTATTTCACATATTCCTTGATGATTAGCGAGTGGACTCGCGAGTGTGACTTTTGTAAAGACAGAACAACAGCGGTCCGAACACCCCAGGTGACCTCCTGTCTGTGCTCTCGTCCTCCTCAGCTGAAGGAGCTCACCAACGAAGAAGAGGAGGGAGGAGGAGGGTGGAGGCCGAGTCAGGAGGCTGAGGTTCGGCTGCCTGCTGCAGCTCTCCTTCCCCACCACGGGCAGGCGAAAGCAGAGCGGCAGCAGTGGTGGAGGACAGCTTCACCTGCACAGGTGAGGAGCAGCAGGTGTAGAAGGACATGAGGGGACTGAATGTCCTGCAGAGCTCGGACTTTGCTACCTGTTTAAAAACAGCAGAGACCAGGTTCAGACTCAGAGACTACATGTGGATATTTACTCCACGTTACTTTGTGTAATTAGACTGAAGCTGCTTGTGTCTCTGCAGGTCCAGATGTTCTGATCCAGAAGCGCTGTAACCTGCAGAGGAGGGTCAGAGAGAAAGCTCTGGTCCAGGCCTTCACTGCAGTACTACTCATACTACTAGGTAGTAATACTCTAACTGCTGCTGCTGTGTTCCCCTGTACACGTACTGATGTAGCTGATCCAGGATCTCTGATCTGCAGGTGACGGTAAAGTGATGGTGGAGGTGAAACAGACCTCAGAGCAGCTCTTACCTGAGGAGACTGCAGGAGTCCTCCAGGTAAACTCACCTGCTCAGTACTGTGTTCGTGTACTCGCACAGTACTGCAGTATATTTCTGTCTGGTCACTGTGATTACTGCTGACTGCTCTGATCTCTGGCTCTCAGGTGAATGAGCTTGAAGAGGAGGGAGGAGGGATGAAGAGTGGGATCTGACTGTATCATAGACAGCAGTGGACTGCGGGCAGAGCCCTGGTGCATGCTGGGAACAGCTTCATGTTTAATTTATTCAATAAATTAGTTTTATCAGTGACCTGTTTCCTGCTGAGCTGAAGGGGAAGCTGCGCTCTGATTGGCTGATTCTGCTCAGATCAAAACACGAGAGCCAGTGATGCTGAAGCCGTTTATTTATCAGAGTAACGAGCAGGACATGTACTAGTACTTTAACTAGTACTTTAACTAGTACTTTAACTAGTACTTTTACGGTATCACTAAAGTCTGGACTGAGACTTGTGACGCAGTGAGAGACAGGAAGTGGAGTGAACAGGATCTTCAGAGCTGCTGTGATGTGGATCACAGCAGTCCTGGTTCTGAAGCAGGGTCCAAAGATCCTTCTCATCTGCCGAAATCCCGCACCATCTTCTTACTCGCATCTGGGGTTAAGGTCAGATCCCCCCCGACCACCATGAAGCCCTGCACACACACAACACAGGTCAAGCAGAACCAGTGTCGTATCAGTGTACTAACACGTAGAATCAGCTGTATCTGTTTCATTCATTTCAATTCAACAGTTACAACAGTTATCTCACAGCGCTTTTCATAAAGAGCAGGTCTAGACCGAACTCTGAAGTTATTTACAGAAGCCCAACAATTCCCACCAAGAGCAGCACTAGGCCGACACAGGCAAGGAAAAACTTCCTTTAAGAGGCAGAAACCTCGAGCAGAACCATGGCTCAGGGTGGGGGGGCATCTGCCTCGACCGGTTGGGGTGAGGGGAGAGAGCGAGAGAGAGAGAGCAGAGGGAGGCAGCCAACACAGTATACACACAGAGGTACAGACAGTAAAGGTAATGGTGCTACAGACTGAATGAAAAATGGTACAGATATTTATAGTAATGTTAATGATAATAACAACAGCAGCACTATCAACAAGATGATCGACTTGGGAGGGACTGAAATTCACATAAGAGTCCTCTGTTAATTTGATACCTGATAGTGAATTTAGAGCCGATGGGATCGCATCCTTAAATTTAGCTATAGCACTATCAGACAGACATCTTGTATAGAAATTTTTGCCCAATGGAGGGTAGTTCAGCAGTACAAGCTCAAAAGTTATGATTATGGTTCATGAACACTCTGAGAGAAGCCAATTGAATCTAATAGAGAGATAAACGCAGTACTAAAGCTGTCATTCTCCACATCCACATGAATATTAAAATCCCTTACAATAATAACTTTGTCCGCTTTTAAGGACTAAAGTTGACAAAAACTTTGCAAATTCAGATAAGAATTCAGAGTATGGCCCAGGTGTTTCGTACACTACAACAAATAGAATTGGTTGCAGTGATTTCCAGCTTGGGTGTTAAAGACTCAGGACAAGGCTTTCAAATGAGTTATAATTTAGTTTAGGTTTAGAGCTGATTACTCAGGCTAGAGTCAAAGATGGCTGCAACTCCACCTCCTCGGCCTGTGCTTCTCGAGGAATGTGAGTATTGATATGACTGGGAGGGGTGGATTCATTTAGGCTCACATATTCTCCATCACCCAGCCAGGTTTCAGTAAGACAGAATAAATCAATTTCATAATCTGATATTAGTTCATTTACTAGTACACCTTTAGAAGAGAGATCTGATGTTTAAGAGTCCACATTTTACTCTCCTATTCGTTTGCACTATTGCTCCTGTGGTTTTAATTTTTATGAGGTTTTTATGCACAGCTCCTCTTCTGTTTAC
>JALXJV020000007.1:735554-760554 GCA_024633595.2 Lepomis macrochirus
AAATGCAGTAAATGTACCGTGATCATGTGGACGAGCCTGGATTAGTTCAACCTGCAGCTGATAAAACATTACTGTAACGTTGCAGTGGGAGTTTCCCTGAGTTTCCACCATGTTGTGTGAAGCTGGCATTCACACAACATGACATTAACAAAGCTGGAAGGGGGTCCTTCAGCTGAAGTATCCAGGCTCTAGGCTCCATCACCTCACCTCAGGTAGACAGAATGAACCAACCAGATTTATTTCTTGTTGCAGAGTTCACCACCAGGAAATAAAGCTGAGCCCCAGCTGTTCCCCAGTAACCCGACACATCAACATGTTTTCTTTAATAAACTTTTCATTTAATCGTTTCAGTCCTCCTCTCTCAGTGAAACAAAGGAACTTCCCGAGCTGCCAGCCAGCCCCTCATTATACCTGAGAAATGACCTGCTGAGGAGGAGTCAAGGTATTTTTACCAACGTTAGTCAGCACTTATTTCCAAAGTTTCCTAAATCTAAATTTCTCCATCTCAAAATTTCAACAGAAAGACAAGAAATTTTACTTTAAATTAGTGACTTAATCAGAATCAACTTATTATGGCTCCAACAACAGTCTTTCTGTGAGACTGCTGAAGCTGGTACCTGGCTTCATTAGGGTTTCACCTGTGTCCCAGGTAGGTCCTGCTATGGCTCTGTAAAACATGACAGGGACGTCTGAGGTTACATCACCTGATACCATCAAAGGGGGCTGGGAAGGTGAGGGTCCTCTGAATATCAGCAGCTGTGGCAGATAATCAGCTTCATCAGCTTTTACACATTTTACAACATCTGCGAGTGAGCAGAAGGGAAAGACTTAGTCTGTCAGAGTGTGTGTGAGGGGACCTTCGCCCCATCAACCTACTGGGATGTGCTGATTTATTCCTGCATTGCTTTAACCTCACATGCAGCAGGGTTAAACAGAACCAGAGAGCTGGTTCCATTTCACAAGGTCAAAAACAGGTGGGAGGAGATGAAACATGTCTGGGAGGGGGCTCTGGCGCCATCTAGTGTCTCTGCTGTGGTACCAGGCTTAGGGCTTAAGGCCTCTGAGTACAAACAGAAGGACTCACTACTCTGTGTGGTCCACGTTGGTAAAGGACAGGATGAGGAATATAAAGTATCAACCAACTAACAACAAACTAACAATGAGCTATCTGATTCAATTCAATTTTATTTATATAGCGCCAAATCACAACAACAGTTATCTCACAGCGCTTTTCATAAAGAGCAGGTCTAGACCGAACTCTGAAGTTATTTACAGAAGCCCAACAATTCCCACCAAGAGCAGCACTAGGCTGACACAGGCAAGGAAAAACTTCCTTTAAGAGGCAGAAACCTCGAGCAGAACCATGGCTCAGGGTGGGGGGGCATCTGCCTTGACCGGTCTGATGATCTGATGAAGACGTAACGTGTCCTTATCTCTAATCTTGTTCTTCATCATTAGTGGAAACTGACTGACTTGATGACTGAGCTTCTAAAAACACTCATCATCTCTCTGTCGCTCCCCTACAGCCTGAATTCAGCCCTTCATAAACTTCACTCTTCAACATGTTTCCTCTGCTGTTTCAGCAGCCTGATCAAGGTGCACACGTTGGAGCTCTGCTCTCCTTTAAACACATTTAAACAGACCTCGTGAACACTTAGTGAGTCCTGGTGCACCGCAGCAAAACAGGAGCCAAACATTTCCGTCTTTTAAATAGGATTTTCTCGCGCGCTTTCCTGATCACGTGAACAGCACAGTCATGGTTTCTGGTTGGATAATAATTTCTGATGCAAATAAGCCTTTCAGGGGGAGAAAATGTTTGTGCAGAGGCAGATAATTATTGCTGAAAATACGTCCAAGTGTCAAAGATCTGAATCCTTTTCTGTGCTTCCTAAAATGTGTTTAATGCTTCTATTAATAATTGTTCAGCCCAGTGGGCGGGGCTACTGGCAGCTTTGTGAACCACGCGCCACGAAGCGAGTTCAACAAACCCAGTATATGTTTTCGTTATCTGGCTTCACCAATCCAACAATCCCGGTCGGGATAAGCGGAACCACGAAGCTGGACTCGGTAAGTCAGCCCGGGTTTCCCGATCCAGCTGGGAGCTGCTCACAGGAACACGTGCAGGGAGACAGAAGATCACCGACAGTGTGGATGTCTAATGATGCGCTGATTTAAAGTTTCTTATGAGCTGGATGAAAATATCAGCCTTATTCTGTCAGCTCGCTGTGTGTCGGCGTTTCCACATTAAAAGACTCGGGCTTTAAAAAACTTTAACATTTATTTATGTAACTCACTCAAAGTGTCCAAACATTGTTCTAAATTAACTTCACAAAGCAGTGAAACGAAAACTGCCTTCATGCCATAAAATGAGCTCAAACAGTGTCTGACAGACTGAACCTGAACATTCAGGCTGCTGAAAACTCCCCGTCAGACTCCAGGCTCTGCAGGCGGCCTGAGGAAGCTGCACTAACCTAAAGAAACAGGCTGCGTTCATGTTCAGATGTAGTGTTTCAGTATCCCTACCAAACTGAGAGAAATCAAACCTGTTTATTTTAACGGCTGCGTCAGGCTGTGTGAAACGGACTGGGAGCAAATCCAAAATCTTAAAGACATTTAAAGGCAGGAAGTAGGCTGATCCTGCTGTAAAAACCTGGAGGCAACAGCAGCCTGAGGCTTTTCATCAGGCTCTGCAGGATTATATCGCTGTAGGCAAGAGTTTCTCCACATCACTGCAAACAGAAAGCAGCCTATTGGCTACAACAGTCTGCGGGGTTTCCTACAGGTGGTGACGTCATTTTCACTTCACTCTGCAACATCACACACAGTCTGCAGCGTGTTATGCATGAAGTTACATTAAACTTCACATTCAGATTCAGCAGCGAGGATCCTCCAGAGACTTTGCCTTAGATCAGGACTCAGTAGAAACAGAGAGATTTAGATTTTTGTGACATTAATTTCAGGGACTTTCTTCTTTACTCCGCTCTCTAAACGGCTCCGAGCAGCTTTTGTTGGTGGTTAACTCGAGGTCACCCTGCACGTGGACTGACACAGCACATCTGTATCGTGCAGACTGTCACAGTCTAAAAACTAATCCAGGACCTGTTAGCACCGCTGGATTAAATTCATGGCTGTGAGATAAAATGATCATTTATTAATTCAGACAAACCTTCAAAGTCACAAACTTTATTTTAAATAATAATGTTGGTTATTACATCAACTTCATTTTGATGGTTCAAAACAAAACTCAAGACCCAGTAACTTAATAAAATCGGCTTGATAACTTCATGTTTCTCCTCCTTGACTTCAGGATGTTCCCTCACTTCTCCACGCCTGCACACCTTACAGGCTTAAACTAATCCACACAGGACCAGACTGCAGCGGACTTGTAGGCTGAAGAAGCTTGATGTAAAGGACGTTTTCTTTATTTTGACTGAAGCACTTTTCCAAACTGTGCGGTCAGTACAGGGCATGTTCTGATGCCATTTATTCCAAAAGCATCGCTGTCATAATGTTTCAGGTCAGCATCGCTGACACAGTAACCTGTGTTTACATTTGCTTTACAAGGACACCGGCCTCAGTTTGTGGCATCACGCGTGACCGGTCCACCTAAGCTGACCACAAGACAGCTGCCATCCTGCTGGAGTGGAGAATGAAAGTCCTGCAGTGACAGGATCTCCCAAGGTGCTTTGTTTTAGAAGCTGTTTCTTTACCTCCATGGACTGAAGGGCCAAAGGAAGGTTTTCTAAAGATTCCACTTGTGTCAGAGCAGTTTCCCATATTATTCAGATTACACTGGTTTGTACTTGGATGTCAGCTAAAGAGGATCCAGATTGCTTCTCTGTCAAGTTGCCAAAATAAAGTTGACATTTAAAGAAATACATTTCCCTTTTTGTGTGCAACTGTAAAAGGCTGCAGATTCTCAGAAGGTTGGTGGGGATTGAAAGTTATTTTGTAATCAACACTTGGAGCTCTGGGAACTTTGTTACTGTAGTTTTTAAAAATGTATAAAGGTGAGTGCAGTTAATATTTTACAGATATTTTTATGGAAGAACAACTGAATGTTTACAATGGATTTCAGCTTAAATCCCAGCGTCTGTGATTCTGCTGATTAAGTAAATATTACAGAAATATGACTTTTAAATAAGAATAAAATCTAGTTGGAACTGAATTGAATGAGAATCCAACTGAACTCAATACAGTTTGTTTGTTAAGTATAATTTCAACAGAAGTTGTCCTAACTCAAACAGATTAGTGGAAACTGTTGTGTGATTTGTTGTGTTGATACTAAACCTTTGTTTTCAGAGGCATCTTCCAGCCCTTTTAAAGCCAGGTGCGCTCCCACCTTGGCGCAGTGCTTCCTGATAGCGGATGAACGGCGCATTCTAAAGACTTTAACTGACTGAACAGCAGACTCCCAGCAGACCCCGCTATGAACTGTGGGCAATTCCCTCAGCCAAAGTCTGCAGAAATGCAGACTTACGGAAAGGGTCTAAAGGGTTAAAATGTCCACGAGAGAGCCCTCGCACACTTGACGATTTGACAGTGGGACGTCCTGAGCCCTCATGGACTTCCGGGAATCGCGACTCAAGGTCTGTGAGTCTGGCCCCAATCTCCACCCTCAAGCATTAAATAAACAAGCATTGACACCAACACTGATGTTAATATTGTTAGAATTTTTCTGAACCTAAGATGCTGCATAGAACACATGAAGTCAGAGGAATACAGCTTATTAACCTACACACTTAGTTTATTCAACTATTCATTTTAGTTTTTGCTTAATGATGCTGTTTGACCAACAATAGTGTTTTGATTATTGACAATTATATATTTACATTTAGGCTAACTCTCCTCCACTCTGACTGGCGAAATGAGCCTGCAGGACTTAAAAATAAGCCAAAAACATAAAATAAAAAGTGAGCAACGTGTTTCAGTGTCGTCAAGGTAACATGATAAAGTGGCAAAGTGCTGTCTCGTTCCTGTTCACAGCATTTTGAGCCCTCGCAGCCTCTTAAGCTCAGTAAAGTCTGTGAGGGTTCAGGGCTCAGGGCTGAGGGGGGGACAATGGGATTGGGCCCTAAACACAGCGAAGTTGGTGGGGGTGGAGAGCGACGATCATATGCGCTCACGAGTGCGCGAGAGTTATCAACGATGGAGAACATTTCTGAACATTTTGAGGTGGCGGTGGAACATGGCCAGGTCAAAGGTGTGACAGTAATGTGAAACGGTTGTATTCTTCACCAGCTGATGTGTAACTACTCTGACTTTCAGGTTTAATAAGTGTGAATTATTTATGTGTTTTGAGTAACTTTTTTCACTCTGTTAAAATCGTGGTTAGACAGCTCTGTTTCTGAGCTCCCTGAGTTTGGCAATGTAGGAAATATAGGAAGTTACACACACATTTTATACATATATCTGTGTGTGTGTATTACTGTGTGATTATAGTGTTATAGTAAAAGAAATAACTTCACTTATTGTCAATACATTTTATACATAATTGCTGTTTATATTTTAAATGTACAATAAAGATAATCAATTATAAAATGATGTATTCATTAAATTTAAAGAAAATATGGACCAGTGTGTCGCTGTAATACAATTTCTATGTAAAATACAGTATTTTAATGTAAATTACATGTTGTAAATTTACAGGAATTTACTGGCTACTGAGTTGCTTCAATAAAAATGGTAAATTACAAGTACTTAGTGTGATTAGTGTGCAGGATCATACTGTAACTTGGCAATAATAGTAATGAACATAATTCCATGGTTGGTTACTGTGAAACTTAATCACTTTAAACAAAATTATATTAAATTGTTGTAAATTTACAGTAACTGCGATGATTTTCCATCACAGTTTTAATCCAAAGGGTCATGCTTATCTTATGAATGTGGCTGTGTATTAATATGTGCATTATCTTTGTTGTTCAGCTGCCAGTGAAGAAGATCCACCTGGGGAAAGATGCGGTGCCCCCCCACAGCCTGACTTTGGAGCAGCTAAGCTACAGGCTGGATTGCAATGATGCCGTTAAAGTCAGCTAAGATTCATCTGCATGGTGGAGAACACTGACACTTCAGTACAGTAAGACCACATGAAAACCTGTAGCAGGTGTTGGTCTGAAGCCCATCATATCTGATTCAGATCCAGCATCAAACCGCTTGCTTCTGGATCTCATGATGAAAAGATAAAGGTCCTCTGTGTGTTTGTGACGTGGCCGTCTCATCCAGCTCTGATCTGCGTTTTGCAGCCACGACTGCAGCCTGTTTTCCATCTGTCCCTCTGGATGGACCGGAAACACTTTGCACCAGATCATCCAGCCCGGTCCAAAGTCCTGTCTGTGGTGAAGAGAGCCAAACTGTCCCTGGTCAGATGGTGGTTTACAGAAAGGATTAGGTTCTAAAGTTAAATCAGTCAAGTGGAGATAAAGTAAATATGTAGAATAGATCACACTTTATTCTGTGTGTCATCGATCCCACTCTGCCTTGAGTCTTCTATGGACGGTGTTCTGGAAGACCTGATAGTGTTAATATGGGAGGTGAACATGATGAGGTGACGCTGACGTACTCGCGGTAAGCTGTGTTGACTCATTCCGCTTCCGTGCGTGTGTGTTGGTACTTTAGCTTAGCCGTTAGCTGACTTTAGCTTAGCAGCTAGCGATGGCTTCTCCCTCTCTCTCCTGCTTTCTCCTGCTCGGTGTGTCAGATGTTCAGTTACTCCTCTGCCTCCTTTAGCGGTAATGGTACGTGTAACAAGTGTAGTTTATTTTTAGACATGGAGGCGAGGCTCAGTGATTTAGAAGTCCGGCTCCGCACCTTGGTAGATCAGCCTACTGTAGCTAGCCAGTCCCCGGTAGTCGGTGCGGACCGGCCTGAGTTAGCCTCTGGTAGCCGTTCCTCGGCATTTCCTGAGCAGCCAGGAAAGGGTGGCTGGGTGACCGTCCGAAGGAGGAATAGTCGTAAGCATTCAAAGCCCTCAGGACATCACCATTCGCTTCCCGTTTCTAACAGATTTTCCCCACTCAGCGACACACCCGCTGAGAAACCAACTCTGATAATTGGCAGCTCCATTTTGAGAAACGTGAAGTTAGCGAAACCAGCGACCATAGTCAAATGCATCCCAGGGGCCAGAGCGGGCGACATCGAGTCCTATTTGAAACTGCTGGCTAAGGATAAACGTAAATACAGTAAGATTGTTATTCACGTCGGCGGTCCTCCCGGTTACGCCAATCGGAGGTCACTAAGATTAATGTTGAGTCGGTGTGTTCATACGCAAAAACAATGTCGGACACCGTAGTTTTCTCTGGACCCCTGCCCAATCTGACCAGTGATGACAGAATGTGTACAAGGACTGAAGACACACAGCAAACATTTAACACCAGGGACTAACGAGCAGGACGGGAGCAACACAGGTGATCGGGATCAGGACTAACGAGGCAGAGAGACAGCAGGGGGGAACAGAGACACTTACAGATGCAAAACACAGGACGACATTAACTGGAACTCAAAGTATTAGTGGACAAGCAGGCAGAGGAATTACTGGGGGGACACAAGCAAACAGATCACAAATAAACTAATACTAACAAAGAACACAGAGCAGACATGGGCAAAACACCAAAGTACACAGACCAGGAGTAAACACCTAAGACATGAACTAAGGTACAGGACTAAGAACTAAGACACCAAACTAGGAACTGAAATATGAGACAAGACAGATAGGAAGGAACTTAATATTAATTAATTAATAATATTAATAAAGGCTGCAACCCTAACTGACATCTAGCAAACAGACAGAAATCAAGCATGATGGTAGAGAGATACATGAGACTGGAACAGACCTGAGATCAGGAAAATACCAAAACACTGAGAACCAAACAAGGCAGGCAGGCACACAGCGTGACAGAGTCAGCTGTCAGTATTCACAGCTTTGAAATCCTTCAGTGTTTAGTCAGAGTTTGATATTTTCCATAAATATAAATTTAAAAGTTATCAAACACAGATCAGATGGTTTCCTGTCTGTTTAGATTGCTGTTAACATCAGTACAATGAGCAAATGTCTCTACATGAACCACTGACCTCTGAGATGTGTGATCTACATATGTGACTTTGAGGGCCTTTCCAAGTTTTAAATGTGCTTGGCCATTTTAAATACGTGCTCTAATTAGTGTGTTTGTGGCCAAAGTGACCGTGTTTCAACCTGAAGTGCTTCAACACATGTTAGCTGGATATATTAGCTTCTTTAATGGATCCCACATTAATGTTCATCTTTAGGATAAACTTGGACCCTTCATTAACGTTAAATTCTTCTTAAATCACCAGCTGACAGAGGGGTCCTGGTGCTGACCTGCCCAAATGTTACCCAACACCACCAACATCAGCAGCTCCAGTTGTTATTGATGTTCTTAACAGAAACTGAAAGAGATGTCTGAGCTACTAACGAAACCAAAGTTACTATTCACTATTCAATTTGCTTTATTGGCATGACTGCAGAACAATAGTGCCAAAGCATCATACATATAACATATCAATCACCCCCATACATTTCATTATAGAATTTACATGTTGTGACAGGTGGTGAGAAAAAACATATCTGCCAAAACTTGCCTTCTTTTTCACTGGAAGCAGTCAGCCTTCGTTGCATAGTGCAGATAAGAAACACTTTGCATATTTCAGTCCTAGATTTCAGTGCATGGGTGGATTATTTTACATGTGGTTGTTTTTTATACATATCTGTGAGAGTATACATTGCTACAGTTTTGCATCTCAAAGGACCTCAAAGGAATTGCTGGGCATGTTTCGAAGAAAAGTTTTTAAAAGGTTTTTGTTACGTTGAAAGGCACTTTTGAAGCGTCCTCTCAGAAAGACTTGAAATCTCTACTGTATGGGTGTTTCATAACAGAAATCCGGTTTTTTGGGAATTGTGTTGGCCAGGCTTTTAAGATCACCGTAGTTTCTCTTTCACATTCTACAGGTATAAATATCAGCCAGCAGACAGCATCAGCCTCACTTCACAGCTCGGTCCTGGTCTCAGTCGGATTATTGAGGAAGATCAACAAGATAATCTGAGTCTCCACAGCAGGTAGGACGTTCTCCTCACTGTAGACTATAACTCTCTGTCTACACACACACACACATCCAAAAAAAACCTGAACATTGTTGAAAAGTGTTAGGTTTAGACACCAAACATTTGTAACACACGCTGTGAGAAAGAAAGACACAAACACGTTAGATCATGTATTACTCGCGAGGAGAGTGCCCCAGAGACGTATTCAGTTACAATCTCCAACACACTCTGAATTACTCTGGCTCTCCTCACTCTTTTATTCATTTGGGAACGCCCTAGTTACATAAGTTGCAGTCTTCTAAAGGGTAAGGCACACACAAGCTGCAACTGTATGATAAACGCATTCTTTCCTCTCGCACCTGGTTTCACAAACTCCCACATCCTGCTAGCACAGCACTTCCTGTGCAAAGGTTGGTGAAACCAGAAAAGCCTTTGCACAACTTAAACAACACACAAATAAGAAAGAGAATAATTGAGATAAATTATATACATACTTTTTCTAACATTTCCCTCCTGTTTATCACAATTATTAATCAAATTCATCACTCCTTCAGCCACTTCAATTAGATTTTCAGCTGGGAGATCATAGGAGTTTACACTCGGAGGGAACTGTATTTATCAATGCTTTGCATCACTCTCTATCATATAAGTCCGAAAAGTTCAGAGAAGTCTCTTCATCTCTCTCGGTTGGCTCCACTGAGTCTTCGGGTTCACCTGCTGGAAGGAGAGAATAGAGCTTCTTTTCCACCGGGGAAATGGCAGTTGTAATTAGTCTGTTTATCAAACTTCGTAGACAAGGAATACAACAACATCCACACAAGGTAAGAATTGCTGCAAAAACTGCAATTGATGTCATCACAGAGGCCACAAGGACTTTGTATTTTCCAAACATATCCAACCATGAATCCCACATTGATGTGTCGACCCCGGAATGTTCTTTCATCTTTTTATTCAGGGCGCGCAGGCCATCCACAGCCTTACTTAGACTTCCATCAGCAGCAGTATTATTAGGAATAAATGTGCAGTACTGTTCTCCGAACAGAGCACAAACACCTCCGTTTTCAGCAAGCAACATGTCTACTGCGATTCGATTTTGGAAGGCCATTAGGGAAGTGGCGGATAGTTGTTCATGTATAGCTTCAAATCCTTTTTGTGTGGCATTTCCCATTCTCTGAACATTCTAGTGGATGTAATTTATTCTGTCTACATTTTTATTTATAGTCCACCACCAACAGAGTGCTGATTCAAATCCAGATAATATTTGATTTGCTAATTTATATTCATCAGGAACCCCTCTAGGAACTCCAATAGCATCAATATACGTAGGATCTGTTATAGATAGCCAAGGGGTATTATCCTGGATGCTCCTTCTCTTATGCAGCCACTGATGTGGCATTACACTCTTCAAGTCAATGATTAAACTTGCAACTGTCATGGGATATTCTGAGACTGGTAAGATCAGTGTTACTAGTGTACAGAGTCCTGTCACATCATGTGGTAATTTATCAAACAACTTATCATCTCCACACCACCACCAGATATCTCCTCGAGAGATCGGTCTGAATGTAGTTTTCACAGGTACTATAACAGTACACCAGTCTTTGGATAAGTTACCTAATGTAATACTTGTCCCTGTTATATTTATGCATGTAAAATTCCCACATGCTACCCTTTTAGAGAATAGGGGTTTTCTTTTATCTGCTGCATGGCTATAATAATTACTTCCCTGGCAGAAGTATGTTTCTTACGTGGCCAAAAGTAGGACCTCCAGGGAGATCACCACCAACATGCACCACACCTTAAAAACTGCTTTTACTCCCTATAAGGTCAGCAGCCCGTGGGTTTCTTCACTGACTTTCGGGCCTATCCAGGTTCTAAACACCTGAATCCGTCCTATTATCAGACTTTGGCTCGCTTCCCTTGTTGGAGCTTGAGACAGCAGAAATGACCTTCTTACAGTGAGTCAGATGCTTTTTTAATTGCTGTTTTTCTAATTTCTTTCACATATAATCAAACAGACATGACTCATCATCTGTCTCCCAATGATTTTTAAACTGTAGTAGTCTATATAATCGTCATATGGAGTCAACCCGTGCTCGTTATATTTATGTACATTTTAACTAGGTCCAGACATTGTGTCCACGGTCTTCCTGTCTCTTCAATGCATTTCTTTAATGTATTTTTTATAGTTCCATTCATTCGCTCTACCAATCCTGCACTTTGTGGATGGTATGCACAGTGGTGTTTTAACTACTATCTTGTCAATTAGTTGGTTTACAAAGTGTGTTCCATTATCACTGTAGATTTTTTCTGGAATGCCATATTGTGGAATAATATCTTTACACAATGCTTCTGCTACAGTCAGCGCTATTGCTAAAAGTTCTATCCATTTGGAAAAGCATCTATTATCACTAGGCAGTATTTTTTCCCTTCACTCTTATTTAATTCTATGAAATCCATGTGTATCGCTTGGAACAGATACTGAGGTTCAGAGAATCGGCCTCTTTTTGGTCTTAGGTTCCCCTGTGGATTCTGTTTAGCGCAAGTCAGACATGCTGTTTTTTGTTTTGTTTTTTTTTTGTACCTGGGCCACCATCCCTCCTGTTGAGACATGAGCAACTCCATGGCTCAAAATTGCTGCCCATTTATATAAATTCTTATTATTTATTCTATTGTGTATTGCCCGGTCATATAGGTCATCTTTCAATTGTGCCTCATTACGTAACCAGACATCTTTCTCAACTTGGGGACTTTGTTGTTGCATTTCTTTTTCTCCTTTAAGGGATATGCATATTGACTGTATATATAGTTACCTTCTCTCCTTGCATTAATTTACATGCCTCAGTAAGCGCAACTAACTCAGCTGCCTGTGCTGAATAGTTAGAAGGTAGTTGATTTGCTTTTATACTGTGGTTTATGTGACCACAGCACATCCTGTTAATAATTTGCCTTGCTCATTCTTTCTAGACGAACCATCTACAAAAACACTTTCCCCTTCTCGAAGGGGTTGATCTTTGAGGTCAGATCTACTTTTAGCTGTCTCTTCAGCCAGCTTTTGACAATCATGCTTCTCTCCGTCATCTGCTGTCGGTAGAAGTGTTGCTGGGTTTAGCATAGTACATCTTTCTATAGTTTTATGTGGTTGTGATAGCAACCCTGACATGCAAGACAGATGTCGAGCAGGTGAAAAAAATGTCATGTTCGTTTGGAGAAGTAAAGCTGAGACCGCATGTGGAACCTTTAAGGTCAAGGGGTGAAAGAGTACAATTGCAGCGCTTACTTCTACAGCCATTGAGGCAGCTATTACAGCACGCACACTATGTGGCAGAGCTCATGCCACACTGTCTAGTTTAAAGGAGAAGTATGCAATAGGTCTCTTTTTATCTCCATATTGTTGAGTTAAAACTGACGTCATAGAGTAACCCTTACAATCAACCATCTGAATAAAGGGTTTACTATAATCAGGTAGTGCGAGAGCTGCGCTAGAGACCAAAACTTGTTTTATTTTACAGAAAGCTTCTTCAGCTTCCTCTGTCCATTTTAATGGTGAATTCATTTTAAGATCTTCTTCATACATCATCTTGCTTAAAGGTGAGGTTATTTCTGCATAATTTGGCACCCAGGTCCTGCAGTAATTAGTTAAGCCTAGAAAAGACATCATTTGTTTCTTTGTCTGTGGTTTGGGTGCTTGAAGGACAGCTACTTTTCTGTCTTCAAGGAGAGTTTTTCCCCCTGCACTGAGATTATGGCCTAGATATTTCACTTCCCTTTTACACAGCTGAAGTTTATTTTTGCTCACTTTATGACCTTCCTTTGCTAAATGCTGTAGTAGTGCTATTGTATCTGTCTTACAAGTTTCTTCATCTGGAGATGCTAACAAAACATCATCTACATAAAGTAAAATTTGACTATTCCCAGGAGGTTGAAATTTAGCCATACTAGCACTCATAACTTGTGAATAAATAGTTGGACTTTCGCAGAAGACTGGAATATTACAAGGAAAGTCTTCACATCTTATTATTACTCCTGCATTAAGCAAATCTTCTATTACTAGTTTTATTCCTTCTTGTGCTTCTTTTAATGGTATTGTCTTATGCGAGGCCTATAATCTGATTTTGGTCTTATTTTTACAGGTACTGCACCTTTTACTAGGCCTACATCACTAGGTCCCTTAGACCACACTTCTTCATCCCAGAAGAAGTCTTGTAACAAATCCTCATCTTCCTGTACTAACACCATTAGTTCTCATGTGTTTGAACTGTGGAGGTGTATTCCCTCCTGCACTGGGGCTGACCAAAACAAAGCCTTTTTGTCAGTCCAGTACTAGCATTTGCCCAAGTGTTTACGGATGTTGCTACCCAATCGGTAGCATTCTCTCCCTGTTGCACCACTTTACCCAAATCTTTCCACTGCATGTTTTGCTTTTATACAGAGAAATGTGTGGTAGAACTCTCATTCTGTACAACTGCATGATTCTATCATTATATATTTAAAGTCACTCCTGCAACTGATGTGCTGTCTGCATCAGAATAAATATAATTGATGGTAATTTTAGTAGGGGTAACTTGTGTCAGGCTTTTCTCATAGTCTCTATCTGGGCCTTCTGTGTTTTTGTACCTCATTGTGATATGCAAATCATCCACTGACATTTCACTTTGTAGTTTAGATATTGCATTACTTCATTCATTTAACAGAGCTGTGGCAGGTTTTTTTTTGTGGTGGCTTTCCTGGACTTTTCAAGGGAATAGTAGTATGTTGGTTCTCCTATCCCTTGGAGGACACATATGTCTCCTTGCAGCAGTTCAGCTTTCTCTTTATCACAATCTGTCCCTCATCTGATGGTATCAGTGCTAATCCTAGCAATAAAAAAACATCTCGCCCTAACAAGTTTACTGGGCATTGTGGAAACATTAAGATGGACATCTGGCATGACAGACCCTCAGGATCTCGTATCCACACGGGTTCAGATTCAGGTATTTCAGTCAGTTTTCCACTGGCAGATCGCACCACAATTTGCTGGCCACTATGTTTAAAATTTGGTATTGGTTCATTGCAGGTGATCCTGCATGCTCTAGAATCACACAAAAAGGTAATAGATCTTCCATTGACTAACAGTTACTTCAGTTTTAACAATGTCCATTGCTAATAAATCCTGGTAATTTATCATTACTTCCTCATTATTTATTCCAATAGGTTCCATTGACTCAGGAGTCATGTTTAATTATTTTTTTTTTTTCCTTTCTCTTTTTCAGCATGGAGGGCATGACTTACATAGTCCTCCAACTTCCCTGTTGTCAGTCCTATGTAATGTCTGCTAACCCATTGTCTGATTGCATCTCTTGAGTTTACATGTAAGGCGTTTTTTAGTTGTCGTCTAAACGCTCCATCGTCATCATTATCATCTACCAGGCCACTATGTGTTTTAAACACAGTAGTCATTCTCACCTTATATTCCTCAAAGGGCTCATCATCTCTCTGTTTTGTTCTTCCTATCTCAGTATAATTTGCTCTTTGTTTAAATTTTAGAATAATATTGTCATGTACAGCTCTGACTCTAGTTTTCAAATCTTGTGAGTTATGAGCTAAGACTCCATTGTCATCTACTGGACTCCAGCGTCCCCTTCTCGTTTATTTGCTATTATTTTCCAAAAATCAATACTATTCCAACCTGCTCAATAATAACTAATGATTTTTTAGGTGTCTAAACCTGACAATAACATTGTATAATATTATATAACAATAATATAACAAAAATAATAACCGGCTTTTATTTTTATATTTTTCTTCGAGTCACTCTGTATATTCATTATTATTGCATCTTGTAATTCAACTAATTTTTGGGTATTGAGGCGTCCCTCAAACCCATAGTCATTTATCCATTTGTCAAGATGCTCTACATGTTTTGGATCTAATTTTTCAACATACTTCCAGTCTTTGCACGTTAAATCTTCCTTAGTTAAAGGTTTACTTTCCCCTTGTCCCATTTTGCAAATTTTAGTCCAACGTTTCAACACCTAGGGTGTTCTACCGTTGGTGATTTAATTTATTTTTGACAAGATGGTGATTAATTAACCTTTGTGGTAAAATTTACTTCAACTCGTCAGAGTGGAATTTTCTGTCTATATTCATCCACAAAGGCTCACCATTTTCCTTCCTTGTCAATTTGGTATGAAGTCAATCACCTACTGATGATTTCCTTCCTTTCATTCACTCACTTGATTCACACATTTATCTCTTCATTTTATTGACAGGGGACTCCGCCGTCCCTACGGACTTTAACTGTTTTTTATTCACTCTATTTTACAACAGGGGAGTCCGTTCCTCCCGCAGATTTTAACTGTCGACCTCTTTTACCTGATAGTGCCTAGGATTGTCAGGGTTTTTTGTTTCCTCTTCTTATTTTACCTTCACTCATTCACCATTCCTTTTTAAATCAAACTCATACTCACTATTCGTGTCTGACTCTCAGGACTTCCGTCAACCGCCAGATCCCACCCCGTGAGCAAGGGACCAGTCCCGAAAGGGTCTCAATACTGTGGCCACAGATTTGTCCTGGATCTCGCTCACCCGGTGGAATCTTCGGTATCTTGGAATCCGCTCGAAGGACCAAGTAAATGTTAGGTTTAGACACCAAACATTTGTAACACACGCCATGAGAAAGAAAGACACAAACACGTTAGATCATGTATTACTCGCGAGGAGAGTGCCCCAGAGACGTATTCAGTTACAATCTCCAACACACTCTGAATTACTCTGGCTCTCCTCACTCTTTTATTCATTTGGGAACGCCCTAGTTACATAAGTTGCAGTCTTCTAAAGGGTAAGGCACACACAAGCTGCAACTGTATGATAAACGCATTCTTTCCTCTCGCACCTGGTTTCACAAACTCCCACATCCTGCTAGCACAGCACTTCCTGTGCAAAGGTTGGTGAAACCAGAAAAGCCTTTGCACAACTTAAACAACACACAAATAAGAAAGAGAATAATTGAGATAAAATATATACATACTTTTTCCAACAAAAAGTCACTGTGAGCAGCAGAACCAGACTAAGGCTGGTTCACACCAAAGGATTTTTACGTCTTAATAGATTGTGAAAATGTGATAAACCACACGAGGAGAAAAAATCCTAGATTTAACCGTTTTGCTCCTGTAGTGTGTGGTGTGCCATGATGTGACAAAGACAGCTCACCACAGACCCGAGTTGACGCCCCCAGGTACGTGTGTATGTGACGCCCCCAGGTGACCGGATGCGTGAGCTAGCAATGTTTTTATTTGAGGAGTTGACAGCCTCCCCGAGGCAATTTCCCTAACCTCAACCATGACATTAGTTAGTGCCTAAACCTAAGTCAGTAAATATATGCATGTTGACCGGCTAACCCTACCTGCTAGCCCATTGGCCGTGAGGCCTCCTTTGTGCTGCAACGCTATTGCAAACTGCTGCGTATCATATACACGGAAAATCGCCGTTTTGCGTACCATAGACACGGCTCTTCCAAAGCGTGTATATGTGACGTATGAGATATGATCGGGTTGATGGGGGATTGAACCCGGGTCTCTCACACCAAAGGCAGGGGTCTTATCCTTTGCACCATCACCATCACCCCATTTTTATAGCTGAGAGGCAAAAAGATCAGATACATTGTGTTCGTCCTCAGAAACCTCCAGCCTTCATAGTGCATACAAATGTTTAGCCTTAAAGACACCTCAAGTAAAAACTGGCTCAACTCACCCTGCTCTTCCCTACATGTGCAAAGAAAGTCCTTATATCTGGTCTGTGGACCAGGGCGCTTCTCCAGAAGCCTCAGCCACTGAAGGTTCTTAGTCATCCAGGTCATAGTTATCCAACGAAGGTTGAGGTCAAGGGCAACTGGACTTGGTAGAAGAAACTAGAAGACGTTTCATCCCTCATCCATGAGACTTCTTCAGTTCTGACTGACTGGTAGGGAAACTCAGCTATTTAACCTCTGAGATCGTTAGATAGGATCATCGACACTGCTGGTTCATTAGTGTTCCTGGCTTTTGGAACAACAGTCGTCATGGTTGTTAGAGCCGCCCATAGCCAAGTCTGAACCACCATCGTTGGCATCTTCACCTGAGGCCAACAGGTTACGTTTGTTGAGTTTCCTGGTTGGTGATGAAAGGACAGCATTGTAAGTGGGGGATAAGTGGTGACGTAGACCCCCTCCTCTGTTCAATGACGGCTTCTCGACCCGGGTGTAGACGGCTTTGACGCCTCTTTCAAAACATCCATCTTCTCTGTCTGAAATGTCCATCTGCTGGTCCTTATCAGTGTCCTCTGTCTTTCAGATGTAAGTAAACTACACAGTCTTGACCTGAGGAGTTGGCCCTTCTCTGTTGAGCCATGCATTGGGTGCGGTCTTTGGGGTGTGCCAGCCTCTGTCTTAGTGTGTTCTTGGGTTTAAAAAACACAGGGATGTTGTGTTTGTTGAAAATCCTCCTGAGTTTATCTGATACTCCAGACATGTATGGAATCACAATGTTGTTATGTTTGATCTTCCTGGATCTTGTAGCTGTTTTCGCAAAGGTCCATTTAGGGTATCCACAGGCTGCCAAGTGCCTTTGGTTAAACATATGGAATCACAATGTTGTTGCGTTCGAGCTTCTTCTCCTCCTCCCCTGTAGTGTTGGTCTTCTTCCTGGATTTTGTGTCTTCTAGTTTCTTCTATCAAGTCCAGTTGCCTACATATCTAAACCAGCCTCTGGGGGTAGGGGAGGCGGCCTAGCTCTGATTTATCGTGAGCGTCTAAACTAACACCACTCAGTGTACCTGTGTACCCCATTTACAGACCACCAAAATCCTCCAACATGTTTATCACTGAGCTCTCTACAGTCTTAAGCACCCTTAACGCCATGTCTGCCAACATCACTTTAATTGTTCACAAAGGAGTGCTTTGGGTTAGTAGTTCTCAAACATTTTCCCATACATGTCGACCAACCTATAATCAGTGCGTTCAATGTCAGCTTTGCAAAATTCAGAGTTAAAATAATTTTCTATCTTATACCGGCCCTTTATGGAGGCCCACATGTCAGCCTCTGTCTGAAACAAGCTGCAGATGCTCCTGTCTTCTGCTCACAGGGATTTTCCTTAAAGACTTTCACCTCATTATCTTAAGCTTTGTCCATGTTTAAACATGTACATCTGACACTGTAAGATTACAGATGTGACAATAAACACAGAAACACACAACAGGTCCCCTTTAACAGAGACAAGAAAACCCTAACACCAAAACCCCTAACACTGTGACAATACTGAAGAATACTCTTGGCCATGTTTCCTAAAAAGAGTCCTATCTGAGACTTGATACCTGTGCTGTTTGGGAGTCTGATAAAGAGCTCCGTGTTATTGGGAAATAAGGTTTAGGGTCACCAGATTTCCTCTTTCCCTCTGACCAGCAGTAAATATCAGCCAGCAGACAGCATCAGGGTCACTTCACAGCTCAGTCCTGGTCTTAGTTGGATCACTGAGGTAGATCAACAAGAGACTCTGAGGCATTTACATTTATTCATTTATCTGACGCTTTTATCCAAAGCTGACTTACAATTGCTATACATGTCAGAGGTCGCCGCCTCTGGAGCAAGTAGGGGTTAAGTGTCTTGCTCAGGGACACAGTGGGGATTGAACCCGGTCTCTCACACCAAAGTCTTAACCATTGCGCCATCCCACCCCATATTACGCCATCCCACCCCAATATCTCTCATTTTCCTTCAGGGCTTCTTTTGAGCTTCACAGGTCACTAACTAACTAGTCTGATCCACGCAGTCCACCATGAGCAGGCTGCAGTCCTGGACTCACGTCATGCTCCGTACCTGTGCAGGTAGAAGACATCATGGGAAACCGCCAGTGCACCGTTGAGATTGAGAATAAGTCCTCTGAGTACAGCCTGCGTGAGCCGCGGTGAGTCTGCTGCAGTTTCTCTCTGTCTGTTGTTGAATGTTTCTATGAGAGGACTGCTAACAGCTGCACGCTTCCCTTTTCATAGAGCTAAGCTAACCGTTTCCCCCTGCTTCCATTGTTTGTGCTAAGCTAGGCTAAACACATCCTGGACTGGATGATGTGATGTGAAACGTGACTCGGGGGATTTCTCACAGTGTGAAAGTCCTGAAGTCTCTTCTGTCTGTCTCCTCAGTGTGTTCACGTTCAGTGGAATCTATGAGAAGACTTTGCCACCATTTCTCGGCCCCTGTGAATCTGGCAGCGGTCGGTTCATCAAGACTCCGATTACAGCGTGTGGAGCAGTTGGCGTCCTCACTTATGATCTGCAGAATGAATCTACAAAGACATGTGATGGCAAAATATCCGTCATGTACTGCGTTCCTTTTGACTACAACATGTTCTCTAACTGGTTTGCAGTGGGAGTCTTTGACGTGAACACAGATTGTGACTACAGCCTTTATTACGAGATGTATTACGGGGGAGAGAGAGGGTTTGTCAGAGGGAACGCTAAAGACAGTCTGACTTTCAGAGGCGAAGCTGTCACCATCAGAGCCGTCATGACAGACAGTAAGATCTCGCTCATCAAGGTACAGGTGTTCTCAGGTTCTGCCATGCACCACTAATTCCAGTTGGCCCACTCAGACAGAATGTCTGGTTCTGTTTCATCAGTTCACTTTTCATTCTCTACGTTAGTTTCTCTATATATGTCTGCTGTCTGCTTAGATGCTACGCTGAATTTCCTTGTTCTGCTGCTGACTGTCTGTCTGTGATGACAATAAAGTGGAATCTGATCTACTAAATATTTGTGTGATAAAACATCTTTGAACTAAAAAACACAATAAAATAACAAGCAGAAACAGTTTGTTAAATGTCGTCAGCTTTCTTTCTGTAACACAGGTTCTGACCCAACATGGTCGTTATGAATCTGAACAGAAACAACAGGGCCTCAGTTTCTGAAACATAAAAAATACAAAATTTAACATGGTATCATCAATGCCAGGTGTTGAATATACAGAACAATCTGTGGAACATCAATGATCAATTTGGTGGAACACTACTTTCAGATAAGCTCTATGCAATTGGTTTATCACAAAATGCATTATTATGGTATATAGAAATAGGTAATAGAAAACATTGTGTCCTTAATGGGAGTAGGTCTGATTTATTTGTTCAACAAAGATGTGTACCCCAAGGTTCGACGCTGGATCCACTTTTTTTCTCAATTTTAGGATGTTGTTTGTGTTTTCTTCTCTGCCCTAAGCAGGACCTTGCCCAACCCCCAATGATGCAGCCAGCAGGCTGAGGAGGGCAGCTTATTCCACTCTCCTAATCTATGGTAAGTACAAAGGCTGGAGAAGGAAGCTGCTGTGTATGAGAGTATGGCGGTCTACAGTGAGAGAGGCAGTGTTTCCCATGACTGTTCGAAGTCTGTGGTAAGCGTGTGGCAGTTGGCAGAGACAGTAGCCGGCATTGGCAACAGTGGGAGTCCCACGGATAAGTTTAGTGATTTACTGTTTTGTTTGCACTATGAATGCTAGTTTGCTATCGTTACTTTTGTGTTTGTTTGGTCACTGCCTTAATTTCCTTTAAAAAGGACCCTTGATGCTCGCTTCTATTCCCTTTTAATTGTACTTACACCCCCCCACACCCTGGCCTTCCCCCTGAGGTTCATAACAATCTGCTTTAATCTGTTATAATTCCTCTGTTACACTATATGCAGATGATACTGCCATTTATACGTCCACATTTATTGCAAATCCAAACTGCTCTTCAATCTACAGAAATGGCTGTTATCTAATAAAAAAATATTTTACACTATGGTCAAAATGTGATTATAATGTCTAATGATTTATGATTAATTATCTGCATGGAGTTGATAAAGTTAAATACTTGATTTTATGGCTTGATTCTGAAATTACATTCAAACCTCACATTGATCACCTCCTTCAAAAAATAAATTTTGCAATCTGTTTTATTTTTACCCAGAAACTGTTACACTTAGTGTGTGAAAAAAAAAACAACTTGCCTTAACAACTTAACAACTTACATTATATGTTGTATATGTTGTTGATGCGTCTCAGACTAGCCTTCTACCCCTAAATACAGCATAGAATACAGGGTGCTAACCTTTTTCCGATGGAGTACATGGGTTCCTAAATGAAGAAAAATTAGGAGCACACAAAGAAATTTAGGAGCACGGTGAAAAATGTTCAAGTAACACAGTTTCCCAAACTATTTATTATAGACAGATTTATAAATGTGCTCCTTCTCTTTGTGTTCAACCATGGTGTGAAACCATTGGAGGACTATGGAAATGAAGACTCTTATATCTGCACACTGGGCATTGACCTTAAAACTTTGTCAAAGCTTTTTAAAATATTGAAACAGATGTTTTGAAAATTTGACACATTGAACACAGCTTTTAAAACACTGATCACTCATCACAACACATCTTAATTTGTTAATGCTACTATCCAGGCTGTGAGTGGTATGTTGACAAAAAGTGAAAGTAAAGAGCATGTCTTTTTATGAAGTATGACAATGTTTCAATAAAAGGCACCTGATATAGGTGAATATCCAGCTTGCCAAACTCACAACCTCCATTTCTTCTCCCTACTGTCTTCTGTCTCACCGCTCCAGCTGCTGACATCTCTTTTTGTTTTTGCAATGATCTACACAAGCGGCCAGCGAGTGACCCCAGCCAGAACACAAGTTACAGACATTAAACAGACCACTAGCACAAGACAGAACCCCAAAACTCAACAGACCAGAATAATGAATACAAGAACCCCAACTAAGTACAAGTAACTAAAACCCAGACTCCCCAGCAAGACACACAGACAGGATCGTGACATGTGCGAGTAAAATGGTCACCATGTAGAGCCCTGTAAACTCACTTTCCACTTTACTGAGCATTCTACTAGAATCTGAAGGCCGGCTAAGCAAGCTTTCAGTGTGTCCCACCCACTGAGGCCACGTTTACACATAGCCGGGTATTTAGAGAAACGGATATTTCCCCCCCTCCGTTTTCAATAATAACATCGTGCACACAACATCGTTTTCAAAAAAGTTGTCGTTTACATCAACCCGCATAAATACGCCGCCAAACCTATGGGCGGCAGTGTAGGGAGAAGGATAAAGCCATGCAAGCCAATCAGACCGCGGTTCGCCCAGGTCGGATCCAAAACCGGCGGCGGCACGTTGCCAGGCAACATATCTACGTCTTGGAAGGGAAAGCTGAAGTAAGAATGCTGACCTCCGTGCACTCCTTCGCCTCTGCTCCTCAATATAGTACTGTAGTTGTACTTTCAAATGCAAACAGGCCAAAAGGGTTTGCACAAAAGTAAAAATGAGAACTACCTTAACAGCATCCATTATCAGTAACGTTAGCCAAACAAACTGTAAACTTTGGGGCGCTCACATGACGTTAAGCATTTTCTGGCACATAATGACGTTTGAGAACCTAAAACCCCGTTTCTCCCAGTTTACACGGCAACACAAAACCGGCGTTTTCAGAAATCTCCACTTTGCCCGGAGTTTTTAGAAATAATCGTTTTCTGTGATAAAAACGGCGTTTTCGTGTAAATGAGAGGGCAAAACGCAGAGAAATATCTGCGTTTTCCCATCGTGTAAACGGGGCCTGAAACCAACCCTTTGTCTTGGCAATCCGGAGGGCGATCTCAGCTGGGTGCAATCAGTCTTAATGCACAACACATGTGTGCAAGTACACTCATACTACTTCAATAAAACCTACCACTCAAGTGTCGGCTCCTCGGGCGAAGAGGTACTTGGGTGAAGACCACTGAGTCTGCTTTTCCTAAGCACACCTATTCACCTAAAGCTGCCGGCTACAACTATTCAATTCAATTCAATTCAATTTAATTTATATAGCGCCAAATCCCAACAACAGTTATCTCACAGCGCTTTTCATGAAGAGCAGGTCTAGACCGTACTCTGAAGTTATTTACAGAAGCCCAATAATTCCCACCAAGAGCAGCACTAGGCGACACAGGCAAGGAAAAACTTCCTTTAAGAGGCAGAAACCTCGAGCAGAACCATGGCTCAGGGTGGGGGGGGCATCTGCCTCGACCGGTTGGGGGTGAGGGGGAGAGAGAGAGAGAGAGAGAGCAAGAGAAAGAGAGCAGAGGGAGGCAGCCTACACAGTATACACATAGAGGTACAGACAGTAAAGGTAATGTTGCTATAGACTGAATGAAAAATGGTACAGATATTTATAGTAATGTTAATGATAATAATAATAACAGTAATAATAGCAATAGGACTAGTAATAGCAGTTGCAACTGTAGCAGAGGGCGTCGAGCAGGAACACGGGGCAGCAGGAGACTCCCAACCACAGATCCAGACTCCACAGCTCCAGAGCCAGCAACACCCGCAGGAAGCTGACAGGAGGAGGAAGCACACGCACCACGGGAGAGGGAAGAAGTCGAGTTAGTAACATGCATTAATGGGATGAGGTTGCACTCAGAGAGAAAGAGAGAAGAGGAGAGAGGAGCTCAGTGCATCATGGGAAATCCCCCGGCAGTCTAGCCTATAGCAGCATAATTAAGGGATGGTTCAGGACTCACCCGAGCCAGCCCTAACTATAAGCTTTATCAAAAAGGAAAGTCTTAAGCCTACTCTTAAATGTAAATGTAAACTACACTCAGGCCATGTGCTACCATACTATTACTGTTGTGTCTGGTACAAGCAAGATGTATCGTGCCATTAAGCACAGAAATCAGGCACTCCTCAAGCCTTTAAAGCAGACACCGCCCACATCTGTTTACTTGTTTGTTGGGCCATGGAACTGCTAGTCGGCAGTCCACAAAACTGACTTTATCACTGCTTATGCTAACATATTATCTCTCTGGCTACTGGTGCTCCCTGAGACCTGGATCAAGCCAGAAAACTCTGCTTCCCCTGCTGCGCTGTTAAACAATTACTCTTTCAGCCACACCCCTCAACCATCTAGGAGGGGGTGGGACTGGGTTCTTAATTTCCAACAAATGGAAATTCACACAGCCGCAACCCCCGATTCAATATGCCTCCTTTCAATGCCATGTGCTATTTGTGTCCACTCCGGTAAAGGTCGCTGTGATTGTCATATACCGTCCACCAGGACAAATGGGTAACTTTGTGGAGGAGCTAAACACGCTGCTGTCTTCAATCCCAGAGCATGACGGTCCCCTTCTTGTCCTCGTGACATTCAATCCTTTGATCTAACTCAGGTTCTAAGCCCCCCGACCCAAAAAGCTGGCAAGGTGCTTGACCTCGTTCTTGTCCGAAACTGTGCCACAGAGTGTCAGAGTCACACCTCTACATGTGTCAGACCACTTTTACATCTGGTTTACAGTATGCCTACAGGAACAGCCCATTGTTCCAGCACCATCTGTCTCGCACTCACTTTGCTTCAGTGGTAGCCTCCACTCTACCTCCCCTCAACACATTTTCTTCACTCAAGGTGCGTTTTACAACATGTACCTGGGCATGATTGTCGTACGACAGATTCAAAGACATCATGTTCCCGTGGCGAGATAGTGCTCTGACCCTGAGATCAGGATAAAAGCTGCATGTGCTGAGACACTGCAGCTCACTTGTTATAAACATGATAACACAGCTGTGCTGTGGAAATTAGACTCATTTTAACATGTGCTCATTGTTCTAATGAGCTTCATGTGTCTTTTGTTCAGGATGATAGAACATATTAAATTATAACTGAGACATGTTTTTAGGTTCATGTTGAATAAATTAACTGTTTATATTAATCAAGTAATATATTTAGAATAATTATAAATACATCAGTCATTAGACTGATGGACTGACTGAAATAATAACGGTTAGTGCAACATTTAACAGTGACAGTATGAAAGTGACCAATGTTTTCCCGTCCACATGAACACAATCTGTGTTAATGAGTTCAGCATCATCAGGTAACAAACATCTCCCAAAGCTTTGAAATGGTTCAGTGTTCAGTCTGCTGCTTCT
>JALXJV020000007.1:765554-931581 GCA_024633595.2 Lepomis macrochirus
CCTTGTACTTCGGTAACCCTCTTGTTTCAGTGTTCATATCGATGTATGAGCTGTGTAGAGGTGTGGACAATAAGAGGCTGGACCTTCTGTCCGGTCACACTCTGTAATGAACATTCGCTGTTCAATCAGCTGTAGAATCCAGACTGACGTTCCCACCAGCTCTTTTCAAAGAGAGAATTTTAACCTTGTGAAACTGAGATGATTCTACACATATGAGAGCTGTTCGTCTGTGGTCAGATGGTTCCATGACATGATGACCAAATGAAGTGCAGTTTGACTTGAGCTCCCACACCAGACGCAGCTTTATTATTCTGTAGTGTCTCCTTCATTTTCATCTCTACAGGTAAGAAAGTTTCCACAGCTGCATTAAAGAAACGTCTGGGTAGGATGTCAAGCCAAACTCCTGGCACGCCAACTAATCCTTTACTTCTGGAAACTCATACAGTGAGTCATGATGTTTCAAAAGAATCTACTTTTTTACACAACATACAATCAAACATGTGTAGAAGTTGAAAAAAACGTTCTGTTGAGTGAACGTGAGGTTAAATGGCCCGATGTAGCCTGAGGCACTGAAAGAAGAACTGTTTCCTCACACGCCTGACAGATAATCAGAGACCATGATGTTTTAATTTTTATTGTATTCATCAGACAGCAGCTTACTCACAGACACCGTGTCCATATTTAGTCACTGCCGAACCTCAGAAATGTGCAGCTTCAGTATAAGTAGTGGTGGTTTGTGGAAGCTGCCGCAGACTCTTCAGACATCAGACTCACAGACACAGGTAACTCTTCTTCTTCTTCTTCTGACTGTTAAAGTGATGGGTGACCAACTCAGCTGTTTCTATGTAGAAACGTGTTCTGTTCAATATTTTGCTGTAGCAGCTTTAAAATCTCCTCCGTAAGGTAACACCAGAGATTCTCTGTAAAATGCTGGTTGGCCGTTAATACACCTGGGCAACTGTACTCTACTGTGTTTTTACCAGCCTAAAGTGATGCCAGGCAGCTCAGTTTAGCACAGATTTGCTGCTTTTTGCGTCATAATGTTGAATTTATTGACTACTTCAACCTACAGCTGATAAAACATTCCCATAACGTTGGGAGTTTCCAGCATGTTGTGTGAAGCTGTCTCCTGGTGTGTCGGACTGTGAAAGGTGGGGGTTACAATCTGAAAGGTCACTGCTAGAGGCTGCTGAAAACATATAGCCCCTTTAAGATGCAGTGAACTACAATTTGTTAACAAAATTATGAATGTTAATACTTGGACACATAAATTTCATAGGCACCCGTTTGAAGGGGGCACCACCGAGCTTGTTGGTTACACAAGGAGCCGGGAAACCTTGGCTCATGGTATTGTGACTGAACAATGAGTCGCTGATGTAGCGGTTGCGTAGTGCAGGTAAACACGCACACGTTTGGCCCTTGGCTTCAACTCCCCGTTCATCTGTTAACACAGGATCAGGATCTCCGTCACAGCCAGTCTTACAAGTCCAGCAAGCTCGTGAAATTGCCAAAACAAATAAAATACATTGAATTTTAGCTGAAATTAAACTAGCAAAGACACGACCCCTTTTTTCTACAAATTAACAGACAAACACAGATAAAGTATGGCGACCATACGCCCTCTTTTTCCCGGACATTCCTCTTTTTGGACCTGAGAAATGCTTCCTGCTGGGATTTCTAGATCGCTCAAAATGTCCGGCTTTTGCTTTCAACAGTCAGCTTTCATTCTGTGTGTTTTTTTTATTTCTTTTTAAAAAAATCCAAGCGTGTGCATAAAGTTGCTCATCAATGTCACGTTTTGTGAACCGACCAATCACAGCCTGGATGGGGCGGTTTGATTTAGAGGCCTGTTGTAGCTCTCTTCTCCTTCGGAGGGCAGTGTGGCTCCGTGTGGTCGTACTAAAAAGTTTATCTGACTTCAGACAGGTTTCAGGACGGTGATAACTGCCAGTTCTTTTCTACATGAGCTCGTGACTGTCTGATTACTTTGCAACCAGCACTCAGAAGAGAAACAAAGCCTTGAATCTGGCAGACCCTCGTTGACCCCCTCCTGTTTTGAGGTGTGGGGGTGGAAGCGGTGTAGTCAGGCAGTCTTGTTCATGAATGGAACAATAAAATGCTGGCTGTGATGCTACTAAGATAAAATTATTTTGACTTTCAATGAATTTTCTCATTTAAATAACTGAGAAAATGCACTGAAAACATTAAAACTCAGCATATCAATAATAGTCTCACTGACACATTCTGAGTACACAGTAAAATCAGCATGCCCAAATGAACACTGATCCGGGTTCAATCCCCCACTGTGCCCCATCCACCAACGTGTCCTTGAGCAAGACACTTAACCCCTCGTTGCTCCAGTGGCGTGCGACTTCTGACATGTGTAAGTCGCTTTGGAAGCATCAGCTGGTGTTAATGTAAAACTTAACAGTCCTTAAACTGACGTGTGATCATTTTTCTCAACAGTTTTGTCTCAGCATCGAGGACAGGTGAAGAACAGGTAAGAACACTTTGAAACAGAAACAGGAACAACTTAAGAGAAGCAGTTAACAGATATAAACGCATGAGGAAAGATGTGTCTGGACATGATTCAGTCATATCTTCTGATATGACACTGAAAAACAGAATCACACTTTTCATTTTCTTTAAAGGGTTTCTGTATCTGTGTTTAGAGATTCAGCACACTGATTAGAAATATTTTTATAAATAATCATTCAGTTGATTTTCTTCTTTCAGACTGACGTAGTTTTCAACTGGACAGACACAGAGAGCAGTGAAGGGGAAGCAGAAATTATTTTAAAATCATCTTGTGAGATAATTATGGAAACGTTATTTTATATTTAGAACACACTGTCCTTAGCATACAGGCTAACCTTAGCCTCAACATCTGAATCAGAACATCTGAAAACACTCCTTCGAAGGAAGACCACTGAAATAAAGAGCTCTTTTCCATGCATACTGGTCTAAACCCAGTTTGAACAACTGAAGCTCGTCTTTGATCTGTGCAGTTTGTGCAGAAAGCTGATTGTGGGTCAGACATCAGGCTGCTGACATGAAGCCAGATAACGAGCTGCTGTGTGTTTCAGGGCATCATGTGGAGGTTGGTCCTGACTGTCAGTCTGCTCTGCTGGAGCTCTGAGGGCCGAGTGACCTGCAGAAATAACGCCAATGGTGAAGTGGACTGGTGAGGCAGCTCATAGTGAACCTTGTTCTGCTGTCAGGACTCTGATGTGACAAACAGGTGGATCTGATTAACATTTGCTCCTCTGAGTCTGATTCTGTCTGACCGTCTGTCATCAGGTTCATCTTATACAAGGAACCCAATATAACTAAAGCTCGATCTGGTCTGAGGTATGTTTACTATGATTCAACTGGAACAGAGATGACACCGTCTACACCCGGCTATAAGAACATCAAGGATCCAGAAGGCGTCCTGGCAAACACCCTGGGGCCCCTCTTTAAACCAATGGTGAGTCATTGGTCCGGACCTCCTAATACCTGATCTCTGAGAGTAAAATGTAAACCTGACACAGACGGGTTCATCTGAGTCCAGCTGTAAACCGCCTGAGTGAGCTTCATTAAAGCTCTAGAACTGTATGGTAACAGACCAGCAGGGACTGAACCAGAGTCCAGTTTCCAGCTCTCCACCAGCTGTGCTGATTAACAACAGAAGAGGGTGAAGATGGTCTGACAGAATATTCTTTTATAAAACAGAAGAAGTGAAAGGTGTTCAATGATCCACCTCTGTCTGTCTGACATGGGTAGTGAGGTGCAGGATGTGCTGCTAACTGCTGGACTGGCAGGTTCTGAGTTAAAGCTCAGCTTTACTTGGGATGCACAGAGTCTGATGGGGGCTCATGGTGTTGGACTCAGTGGCCCTGATGTCAGCCCCTCTCTCTCCACACCCTGCAGACTGTCAAAGTCAGGAAGGCTCCACCAAACACAAAGGAGGCCTTCAGTCTGAAATTTTCCCTGAACTTCAATAAAACACAAAGCTTGTTAGAACAAACATGTAAATATTGTCTGTGAGATCTGAGAAGTAGAAGCTTAAATAATGTTGTGGTTGGACACTGTGAGTAATTCAGACCTGCTGGATGTCTTAATGAATCATTTTCCTTCTGAAATATTTGTAGCCATCAAACTTTGGATTCATCAGCTACAGCGACCAGCCTCCAGGAGGTTGTAATCCTGGTTCTGACTGTGGCCACAGTAAAGGTAAGAGAACAGACATCTTCTCACTGAGAACATGTCTCCATTACTTATGGACAGATTGGGAACCAGGTGGAGTGGAACTATATAAACCCAGGCAGACAGGACAAAAGGACAGACAGCATCAGAGACAGTCAGACATCTCTACAGATCATCTGCTGTGATGGAGATGCTGCTGGAGAGCGTTGTCTCACACGTTCCTGCAGAATCTTCCACAGGTGTGAAACAGAGGTCAGGTGCAGGTTTAGGACCATGAAGAAACAAGGACAGTGCAGACGGATCATTCAGGTTTTCAGGAGGACTTTAATATAGGAGACAGCGTATTAAAGCACAGGTCCCTAAACAGAGACAGCACTCGCTCATGTCACAAGACTTCTCTGAAATACAACATCAAGCTTCAGGGAAAAGTTTCACACAGCAAAGGTTTAATGAGTCAGATGATTTAGATTCATTCAGTGTTTGACTGGAGGAGCTGATGGGTCAGGATCTGACTGACTGAGTTCAGTCCTCTCTGATTGGAGCACACTGGGACGTTCCTCAGTCACAAGAACATGATCTCTGTGTGTTGATTGGTCTGTTAAGACGTTCTGGTTAATGAGCTGGCTATAATATCACCTTAGTGAGGCAGCTGTGGTTAGTGATGGGAAAAGTCACTCTTTTCACAGACTTATTCATTAAAATGAACTAACCTTTTTTGTGTCACCTGGTTCATTTAAACTCGGCACGCTGCAGCCCTCTAGTGGGCGATTTAACAGAAAAAACAGCACAGTTCTCAAACCCAGAAGGCTGCCTGGTTTGCTTTAATTGACAAAGTCTAATTCCCAAATTCACCTCTTGATCTTTCCCTATCATGGTTCTATGAAGCCTCATGGAGCCACAACCAAATTCAAACCATGGAAAAACCACAGAACATGTTGTCTGTATTCAGTTGATCCACTACTCCGGCTAAATCCGCCCATGTTCACAATCTTTCCTGAGCATACGACCAGACCAGCTATATATATGTATATATTTATAATTACTATCAATATATCTCTGAAGTGCTCATTCATACAGCAGCCTGACGTCCCCATCAGGAGTAACAAACATATGTTAACATCAGATTTACAGGGAATATATTGAAGTAAAAGCTTCACACACTATGTGAATAAAACACACTTATTAAAATTTAACCAATGTAATAATAAAGACACCAAGTTCTTAAAGAACTCCAACTCAGAGAGAGGAACAAAGAAATATTAAGACTTTATATAAATGCAGCAGTTTGGCAGGTCTGGACTCAGAGTGGACCACATCAGGTCCTGATTCTCTCAAACACTGCAGCTTGTTCACCAGTCAGGAGCTGTGAAACAACAGCACGGCTCTGTTGGGAAATAAAAAGGAAAAGTTACGTTACCGGATCAGCTGTTAGCTGTAACACATCACACGGCTAACGCTGCTATGTGGCTGTGTTTTAATGACCAGGTCTGTTTGTTTGTTCAGCTCAGCATCACTGCGCTGTAATAACGTCAGGCTTTATTAACAAAATAGATAATGTCAGTCCCGTGACTGTTACCTGACGGCCGACCGTCAGCCTGCAGAATGAATGAAAGACTGAGGGGGACCCATGTGAGCGCTGAACGATTGGTTAGCCGAGCTGTCACGTGACAAATGAACGAGTCAAACCCAGAGGCCCACAGTGGAGAGTCCTGAACTAATCAGTTCTGCTTCCTGTGCTGACGGAGCCCATACAGCTGCTGTGTGACGGGTGAACATTAGAGTCCTAGACTGTTCACGCATGGGAATCCCTCAGACTACTCGTTCCTCCTGAGTCTGTGCAACATTAGGTCAAATGAACGACACAACACCGGCTGTGGTTCAGGATGGAGAACCGCAGAACACTGCATGCTAGCTCACTACTGTCAGTGTGGGTGTGAGGGAGGGCTGAGTGTAAAGTTCTTTGGATAAAGCTCCGTGTAAACTCAGCATTTCCTGACTTGCTGTCTAACTGTTCTTGTTCCCCAGGAGTTGTGATGGTGGAGAAAGACCAGACAGGAGTCTGGCTGCTGCACAGCGCACCAAACTTCCCTCTCCAAAGAGACCAAAACAATTTCTGGCCTGACACCGGAGTACAAAATGCCCAGATGTTTCTCTGTGTAACGTTCCCCTACAAAGAGTTCAGTAAAATAGGTACAGAGCTGTGAAACCCTGAATGTGAAGATGTTGGCTCAGTGCTTCAGTTGAATGTTACAGTAAATGTGTCTCGTTCTGTTTGCAGGTAAACACCTGCAGTACATCGGAGCTTTCCCATTTGACAGTCAGGTTCCAGACGACTTTCATCAGGAACTGAGAGACGCTGCAAACAAGGTCCTACTTCCTCCTCCACTCGATCCGTTCCAGGAGCTGAGATCAGAAAAGGGCCAGATTTTTCACAGCTTTGCTAAACAACAGTCAGAACAGACAAAAGGTGAGACGTTTCTTTAAATCACCTTTCCTGAAGCAGAAAATGTGAAATGTTGAACTCACTCCTCTGCCAGGAGGTCAGACGTTTGTTTAAATTATGCAGGATTAAATTCAAAGCTTTTAAATTTCTTATGGAATCTAAATTGAAAAACCCAGTGATTCCTTCACAAACACAGAGCAGCTCTTCGGGTTTCTTTGTTTTCCTCATTTTGTTTGAATCCCACCTTTTTTCTCTTCCTCCTCTTTCCGTTCTCTTTGTAAAGCTGAAATTAAAGTCAGGGATCAAATGAGAAGTGAACCAGCTTCTGTTGGCTGATGAGTTAGAAACTCCAGTCTGTTCACAGCCTGAAGCTGATGATGGTTTAAAGTCTCTGGAACCTGACCTGAGCTTCTGCTTCTTCTGCTTGCAGTTGGAGATCTTTACGTCACTATTGCAGAAGCACTCTGCAGTGATGTGAAAGTCCAGACCTGGAACTGCCAGAAAAAACCTTCCTATTGTGGAAACAGCATTAGTGTGTTTAATATTGAATCTATAACAACTCCTCTGGGTGAATGGAAAACATGTGATCATTCTAAGTGGTGTGTAGCTACAGATGGACGCAAACCTTGGAGCTGTGTCGCTGATGTAAACAGAGCTAAATCCCAGTTCAGGAGGCGTGGGGGGGCGCTGTGCATCGAGAATGAACACATACAGAAAATATTTTGGAGGTTTGTTAAAGACTTAGAGGGCTCTCCCACCCCGGAAAAGAAGTGTAGGTCCGACCCGCAGTCCTGCATAGAGCACATGCGGGTTCTGGCTGTGTAGTCTGGTTCGTCTCTGTCCTGTGTTCTGAGGTGCTGATTTATCTTTTTCAAAGCTGAGCTGAATCCTGTCAGAGATGCTCACAAATCTTTGAGCAAGAGTCCCAGTCAATTCTCAAGTCTGCCGTGGTTATTACAAATGTTCTGTCACCTGCTGCGTTAAATCCAGGTTGCTTATAAAACTGCAGAGCTATAAGGAATTCTGTAACCTGTTTTTCATTTACAGAGCACGATGGCTCACAAATTATTTAGAACATCACAGCCTAAATTGTTGTCATTAATTGTATTGCCATCATTTCATTAAGTGCAGTGCTCATCATTTAAAGAGTTATTTTATAGTGCAAAGTTAAGATCACAACGCTGAAACTCTACAGCTCAGAGAGTGGTCCTCTCTGCGTCTAACTGCCCCGAGGCAGAAACAGTAGCACGAGTGTGAGCAGGCACTTGTGCTCCGAGGGCAGAGTGAGCACAGCAAGACGTCATAAAGACACCAGAAAAGGTAAAATGTAGAAGCAGAATTAGTGAAAATTGGGTTACAGAATAGAAATAAACAAAGTCCAATACATTACACAGGACAAAAGACACCAGCTTATTCCACAAAGTAAGTTTTTGGTGAAAGTAGCCTGATCAGGAGGGCAGGTCATCATTTTAGAGTAGTAACCATTAATCACCCTTAATTCATCATTTTTAATCAATCATTTCATTATTTTTAATCATTATCAGTAAGTCTTCTTTCTTAATTCATCATTTTAATCATTGTATTATCCTTAAGTAGTATTGATCATTAACCGTTAGTAGTTAGTTTATTAATCATTAGTTATTAGTAGTTACTTACTTCTTAATCTTGAACAAAGATGTGTCTTATTTTCTACTTAGAAGTGCTGTGCTGTAATCATGAATGCAGTAACAAAGTGAAGGTCCCTGAGTGGCAGAACGGACTGTAGACACTGAGACTGTGCAAACCTCGGTCAGCTGTTATCTACTGTGGATTTATGACAGCAGGGAGGCTGCAGGAGGTCAGAATCTGCTGTAACAAGTGCAGGCTTGGGTCTACTGAGATCCACTGTTGTTATAACTTGATAAACTGCTAAAGTGTCATTCTACTGATATTAAGACTACATGTTTAATTACTGAGTAAGGGCTTGATTGTCCACCTGTAACCATTGATGCTACAGTCTGAGTGAACTTCAAGTGAACTTGCCCGTGGGCGCTTGGTGAACCTGCTGACGAAGCACCAGCTGACTCAGCTTGGCAGAGTGGGTGAGTTTCAAAGGATGCAGAGATGGTGACAAGAAAAGTAGCAAAAACAATAACAACAAAATTACTGTAAGAAACCAATCATGGATGATAGGCACAGCACAGCACTTGTTATTCCTGTAGAAATCTTTTAAGAAATGTGTGTGGAACTATATACTCTTAACTGCAGAAAAGGTGTGACATTTGAGTTTCAATGTAAATGCTGAGTTTCTTATCCTGTAAGATCACAAAATATAAAAAGTCAACGACACGGAAGGATGAATGGAAACTGCAAAACCCGTAAAAGTGGTTAAACAGCATGTGTGAAAAGCATAAAAACAGAAGATAAGAAACTCAGCTTAGAGAAAGAAGGGGGGCACACCAGCCCAGAAGGGGTATAAGGCTGTCCTCCAGCCTGCTGGGATGCTGTCCGGGTTTATGTGTCCTGATTTGGAATAAACTCTTTTTGCACCGACTCTTGACCGTCTCCAGAGAAGTTATTTGTCTGTAGAGTTATTGACTATCGTAGAAAGCTAATGGAGTATTTTTTGACAAAGTTCATTAAGTTGGAGAAGGTGGGGACCAGGCTTAACATCGTACATCTGAACCAACAAGTGGCGGTTCTAACCGGGACGGACAGTCTGTATCTGAGACACGTGGCCACATAAAAGAGGTAAGCAGAATACCTGTTTTACCAAAATTCTGCATTCTAACTGTGTCTGAGTGCAGGATTTTTTCCGCCCAGGTTCGTTCTTTTAAATTCTCCTCAGTCTTGAACCTAAAATAAACAAAGCAGTAAAATTAAGCATCAAGAACCTAGATAAATTACAGAAACTGGAATCTAATGGTGTATTAAAATTAAATTAAGAATAAGTTGAGCAGTAGCGCCGTCCTGAGGGCACTAAACTGAACTCCTGACCCGTCTACCTTCTGGAGCACCTGTTTTTTCCAGAGGGAGCTCAGGTCTGTCAGCGCAGCAGATTTTGACCATGCTGTTAAGGCTGCTCTTGTCCCTCACAGACAATCCAGAAAACCAGCAGATTAAAGAAAATGTTAAACTGAATGAGCAATAAAAGTTACATAAAATACTTTGGGAAACATTTAAAGAATTTAGCTTCCACATCAGGTGGAGTCTTTGCTGTGTTTTTCTCAACCTGGAGGTTTGGAGTCACACCTGGTTCCTCAGCACTTATACGGCTCCACAATTTCAACGTTTCCTCCATGAGTGATGCTGGCTTCTGCGTTAACACGGTTCTTCCTAAAATCAGTGACTAACTCCTTAGTTTTTTTCACATTCAGGTCCAGGTAGTTTTCACCACAGCACCTATGGCCCGACTGAGCCGCCTGAAGAAGTGACAGTAGGACAATGTCATGAGAAACTTTTGCAAGGAAGCTGCTGGGAAGTCCTGCAGCTGTCTGTGTACATAAGAAGAAAGGAGAAAGGACACAGCGCTGCAGAGAACCTGTGTTTGAAGTGATGTTATCACTAGACCCCTCTGTGGAACCAAAGATTCCCTCATTTCAGAGGTATCATTCACAAAGTCAGACCTTTCAAAAGGAGAAAAGAAAGAATTAAAGCCATTTGCCAGGTCAGCATCATCCACACCGTTTACATGACCTGTTCTCACAGGAGGACTGATTCATTGATGCCATGGATTTTAGACCTGCCCACTACAATACAGGCACTTCATTTTGGCCTTCCAGAATAAAATATTCTTTCCTTTTAATCGATGGCAGATTTAAGTTCTTTGGTCACCCAGAGTTTATTATTTGGGAAAGTAACCACTTTTTTAGATGGGATTACTGAATCCATGCAGAATGTGACGTATGATGAAACAGTGTATGTAAGGTCATTAATATCTCGTGCCTGGAGCCAGGAGACGCCGGCCTCTGAGCAGATCTTCACTCTCCTTTCCTTCGGCTCCAGGCGCCTGCAGAAAGGTTCGCATCCAGGCATGAGACAGACGCTGGTGTGGTGAGAAGCACCAAACCAAGGCCTCGGGCAGAGATCTGTAAGCCCCGCTCACTGATGTGACACTGTTCATACGTCCTCAAAGTCTTTTTTAGATCGCAATGGTTAAAATCTCCAAGGATAACCTCGGGGGCCTCTGGGCAGATAGTGTCCAGCTTCTGCATGACGTCAGCGGTCAGCTGGGCAGCAGCTGTGGCGTTGGATCGTTGGTGAATGTAAACTAATGTGTAAAAGAGCTGCTGAAATTCACGAGGTAAATAAAAGGAGCAGAGAGAAGCAGGCAACAATTCCACATCTGTGGTACGTCTTCTCTCTGATCACCACAGTGTTACAGGACCTTTGGTTCAGTTGGTGAGCGGTCCATTCGAATTGGGCTTCCAAACCCAGTCAAGTTCAGATCCAGGTCTGCATAGGATGCAGGCAAGGAGACTTTTACCTTCCGTTTAAACTTGGCGAACGTTTCCAGCTCATCTGTCTTGTGTCTGATAGACTGTACGTTTGACAGCAGGACCGAAGGAAGTGGCTGTAGTTTGAGTTTTCAGTCTCCGACGTAGACCTTATATTTATATCAATCAATAAAAACGTCAGTCTGATATGAAGCAAACCTGAGAGCATCTGTGGACTTTATAAGGACCACAAGTTGATGGCTAATCTTTTGATCTGACTCTCAGCTAACAAAGCACACAGGCCACCTGAGCTTTATTTGGCCACTTACACACTGTGACAGGTAGAGGGCGCCTTGTTCTGTGAACAATATTCACCTTCAGATCCACAGAAGCTGATGTTCAAACACTGCAGACTGTATAATGCATCATTAACACAGTTAATCTGACAGATCTGAACTCCACCACGCTGTCATCATGAGACCAGAGCAGATGAGCAGAATCATCTGGATGATCAGAAATCAGCAAGTGGAAACAATTAAAATAATCAGATGCACATATTTTCTACCAAGCTGCCACGTTGACGTCTCAAAGGACGCAACAGAGAGAAAAAGTGAATATAATGAATTAGTGACAGTTGAACTTGGAAACACTAAATCCACAAAGCTCCAACTATAAATTCTAGTCTGTTTGATTAATGCTGATCTCTGCTCATAAACAGGAGAGTTTCCTCTGAAGTGCCAGATCTCTGCCTCTGTCTGTATTTGCTTCACTGTTCTCAGCCACTGCTTCCATTGTTACAGATATTCAGAGCGCATCAGGACAAACTGAAGGATCTCCAGCAGAACAGCAGTGCGCTCGTCTCATCAGTACAGTCCCAAACGGACTCTGAAGAGTCTGATGACTGATCGAGGATCGATTAATTGAGTGTTAAGAATTTGGTCAAACTCGTGAGATTTAAATCAATTTATTATCAAATAAAGATCAGAAATATAAATGTAAAACTACAAGGGGGGGGGCTGCTGGAGCCATAATAGGTTTGTTCTAATAAGGTCACTAATTTAAAACAAAATGATTTGAATTTATATTCTTCTGTTAAAACTGAGATCAAGAAATTTAATTATGGATTTTGATTTAGGACACTTTGGAAATAAAAATGATTACTTGACTCCTCCTCAGCAGTTAACAGGTATACTGAGGGCTGGCTGGCAGCTCCTCCTTTGTTTGAGTCAGAGAGGAGGAAACATTAGTGACCGCAGTGGAAGATATTTTGACGAGTTTAAAGCTTCTATTGAAAGTCAACAAAACGGAAGGATCTCCACTTTCACGCACACGAGTCAACCTGCCTCAACAGGAAGTGACAAAAGTGGGAGACCACACAGGCTGAAAATAAGATTTTTATAAGTAAATTAATGAAAATATACAATTGTTGGTGTCTGTCAGATCAGTATGTGTGAGTGGAGGAAGAACACAAAGAACCAAACAGAATCAGTCGGCAGGCTGAAGAGGGAGTCCAATCATCCAGCAGGCTCCTTTAGAGCCACCTGATTCCCGCCTGCTCAGGTGTGTCGCATCTCACACCAGGTATCGACTCCACCCACCAATTACCTGGATTAAAGGGACAAAACGCAGCCAGATACAAAGAAGAAGAGAGGGTCCACATGGCTTCTTCTGATGGACATCAGTCTGTTACTGTTTGTTTTATAGCCATGTCCGACGGTGAGTCCATCAAATATAAAGTCGCAGGTGAAACTAATCTTTGACTCAGCAGCTACCAGCTCTTATTTATTCAGCCAGCAGCTTTTACAGGCAGCAGAGAGAGAAAGAAAATCTGCTGGATAAAATAGTCCTGTTGGCCTTTAGGCAAGACGCACAGCTTCCTCTGAGCGCAGGCTGCTTCAACCACGAGCTGCTCCGTGGCCGTGGTCACCAGTCTGCGGTCTGGCTCTGGTCACCAGTCTGCAGTCTGGCCGTGGTCACCAGTCTGCAGTCTGGCCGTGGTCACCAGTCTGTAGTCTGGCCGTGGTCACCAGTCTGTAGTCTGGCCGTGGTCACCAGTCTGTAGTCTGGCCGTGGTCACCAGTCTGTAGTCTGGCCGTGGTCACCAGTCTGTAGTCTGGCCGTGGTCACCAGTCTGTGGTCACCAGTCTGTGGTCACCAGTCTGCGGTCACCAGTCTGTGGTCACCAGTCTGCGGTCACCAGTCTGCGGTCACCAGTCCGGCTGCGGTCTGGTGACCGCGGCCAGACCGCAGCCGGTCTGCGGTCTGTCTGTGGTCGCCAGTCTGTGGTCACCAGTCTGTCCTTTCCAATGCAGCCCATTGTCCCACTCTGAGTCTGGCTGCTGGACTCCTGAATCAGATGCGGCTCTCACGCTGTTGCTGTGTGTTTATTGCTGCTCTTACTAGCAGATTTTGTCGGCTGTAGATCTCGTTCTGTATTTGATGCTCTGCTTCTATAATGTTCCTCATGTAATGATTCCTGTGCTGATGACGTCCTGACAGTGTCTGTAGAGATGGAGGCCCCCTGTGCTGCCCACAAACGAGGTGCCGTGGGATCCAGTTCACCAACTGGACTGTCACTAAAAACTGGGGACAAAATGGCGGCAGGTTTCTGCTCTTTTGCTCTGCTGGCGTTTCAGAGACCTGGTCTACGTTGATGTGAGCGTTCTGTAACGGAAAGTGTTCAGATGCTGTGGCTCAGTGTCTCACTTCATGTTCTTCACAGAAGGATGCAAGGACAGAGGTTTTGCTAAACCAGCGAAGGGTCGCCATCACCTCATGTGTGTGTACAGAGTTTCCAGAGGAAGAGGAGGCCTGGCCACCAAACCTGAGGGCTGCAGCAGCTGGTTGGCTGAGGATTCCTCTGAGGATGCCCTGGAGGTTCTGAGCACAGGTGCACAGCAGAACTTTAGCATCTCACAGTATGGGGGTCAGCTTCTCTAGACTTCTTTCTTCCCTGCAGCTCTGCTCATCTGACCCTGAGCGGGAGGTCCACAGCTTTCCACATTTCTCCTGGCTTGTGTAATATCTTGTCCTTTGTGTGTATATTTTCTTTGTATAGTGGGTACAGACTGAATGTGTGGTCACATGTAGCTCCTGCTGGTCTAAAGGCGGCTTTACTAATAACCTGAAATAACATTAACGTCTTAGCTCCTGGGGTTTGTGAAAGGTTTAATGTTTCAAAGTACTTGTTCCACTTTCTATCCTGATTTTCAGCTGTTGACTTATTTCTGCACAGAAAAAGCAGAATGGAGCGCCGCCCGTTGTGCAGAGTGCGCTGTGCCGATCAGAGCTCCTCAGGAGTGTGCACGGTGTCGCAGATCTAAAGGACGCATACTCGTGCTGGGAATGGCTTCAGGAAGGTGAGTGAAAGGCTCTCACACACAAACACAGGCTGCTGATTCCTGTGCTGACAATGTCAGGCTGTTTAGATACGCAGGCCCACCAGGCTGCCCGCTGACAGAACGCCATGGAAGAAGGTCCATCCGCCTGGACCGCCATTTCCAGGCTGTTCACAGTATGGAGGTAGGCATTTGTACTTTTGAAAAAACAACTGCTGTTGCTTTGCTGCCGTTTCAGAGAGTGGGGGTGCAGACCGGGTATCAATGAACTGACTGTTGCCACAGATCTCCCCCAGTGTTCTGTGTCCACAGAAGGACAACAGGAAGTTGCTCCTGGAGGAGACCAGAAAGAAAAGATTCCCAACTGTCTGCCATAAGGAAAAACAAGACACCAGCAGGTTCAGCCCCCCCCCTCAAAGAAGCACAGCCTGCATCGCCCTGACATTTCAGTGACACTCTGTTCTTTCTTCTTCTCTGGTTTAGCAAAGTTTCTCCAGAGGAACTTGAGGTCCAGGCCGAGCAGGAGGGACAAACGCCAACTTAAGAAGGCCGCTTTGTACATCACATGTGGGGATGAAAAGCCCTCCCCCGTCCCACCTCATGGTTTTAAAGAAGACGGGAAGGTCTTCAGGTAAATTGTGTTATTTGGCTCTGATGGTTTGGTAACTGCTGACATCAGTCAGACTCTCATCCTGAGGCTTTTTCTCTTGGTTAGGTGGAAAGCTAAAGGAGAGGCAGAGCCCGGCAGAAACCAGAAGGGGCCACCTGGTAGACATCAGGAGGTTCTTGGTGTTCTTGAGGAGGGAGGACGTCTCCCAGGAAACGGTCCACTGTCTGCAGCACAGGTGATGTCCCTGGACAGGGTGCTGAAAAGGGAGCTCTGCCCCCTCCCAAAGCAGACCGGGACCCGCCCCCAAGGGGAGGTCCGATGTTTACTACAGACTGTGTGGCAGCTCACAGCTGTTATGGAATGAGAGAGAAGCTTCTCTCAGCAGAGCAGATCTGCTCCTCATTCCAGCAGTGGCACCAACATGCTGTTTCCATTTTTCCTCTAATACGTCTTTCAGAAGACGGCAAGAGAAAAGGGCAAAAAACAAGAACCTGGAGGATGAAGAGAAGGCAGGAACTCATCATCCTGAAGAAGCTTCCAGGCAGGTCGCTGCAGAGCGTGGGTCACCTCCACCGCCTCCACCACTGCAGCCACAGATGCTAATCCATGGAGAGGACTCCAACAAAGACACCAGAGGCGTGCGGGACCTCAGAGGAGACGGACGACAGCAGCGGGTCGGATGAAGAAGCCCAAAAAGTTGTAAGCAGCAATGCACAGCATGACTCAGCATCTCTCTGTGTGACCAACAACACTTTGGTCTGCATTGTTACAGGGATTTCTACACCCACTAACAGACACTAACCCTGTCAGACTTTGTGTAACTTGTCAAACGTCGCTTTAGCCTGCACCAAACAGAGGGTTTTAAGGTACCCTGATGAACTCGAGGCAGATATCCGGAGAGTCTTCTGTTACGTGTGCAGTGAAACCATCACCGTTGGAAAGGTAAATATCAGTGTTTCTTGTGACGGACATGATGTCCAGATTATTTGTGTAATAAGGATCCTCCCTTTCAGAGGGATTACACCTGATTGGATGCAAACATGTTCACAAAAACCTTCAGACTGGATTAAACTGAACCTTTTCCAGACTGATACCTTTCCACTAAACATTCCTGATTGTTTGATTTTTAGATGAATGCTGTTCTCAACAGCCAGAACTTTTACAGAAATGCCAAAAACTGAAGTTAACCACACACACCTTCCTGGCTCTGGTCCACAAATTGCAGGCAGAGTGAAATTTTTAAGCTGTTTTATTTATTGCTTTTGTGTCTGGTTCCTGTCAGAGGATCACAGACTTCCTGACTGACAGGAGTCAGCAGGTGAGGCTGGGGAACATCACATCCAGCACCTGGACTATCAGCACCGGCGCCCCCCAGGGATCAGTGCTCTCCCCACTGCTCTTCTCCCTCTACACCAACAACTGCACCTCAGGAGACCCATCTGTCAAACTCCTGAAGGTCATCGGCCTCATCAGGGACGGTGAGGAGTCGGCCTACAGACAACCAGGAGCTGAACATGCTCAAAACTGTGGGGACGATCGTAGACTTCAGGAGGAGCCCCCCCACTCTGCCCCCCATCACCAGACTCAGACGTTCGATCTCAGGCGACGTTGGTGAAACTCGTGCGGCTCTCTGACTGCTGGCTGTGATTTATTGGTTTGGAAACAACGGTGGAAAAGAGGAGCAGTTGTAGAAAAACAGCAAACATGCTGGATTTAAAGCCAATAGCCTCAACTCGCCCAGTCAGAAATTCACTGCAAGGACCGCTACTTTTGGAAAGTACCCCCAAGCATTTGACGAAGCTCCCCAGGGCAACAAAAGACTTGTAAAATGATTTTATCCCCCGTGCTTTTGCTTTGATAAACTCGTACCTGATGAATTGTATCTGTATTTTCACAGCTGGTCTACTTGAAGCTCTTATTGGTTTGAGTCGGTCGTTTGTGTCCTGTGTTGTGTATTTGAGATGTTTTTAATGAACCTGCTGAAGCCAAACACAAGTTTCCAGAAGTTTTCTCATCTTATCTAATAAATGTGTTTTATATTGGAAGCTTTGAACAGGCCTGATGCAGCTGATCACATTAATATCTAGCAGGTGTTGTAATCTGTGCTGAAGTCTGTCAGTAAAACATCCAGGGCCGTAAGCAGGGTTTAGAAATGAGGGAGGTCCAGATTGCTTCATTAGTTTTAAAGTTTATTAAAGTAATTTATACCAAAATGACACTTAAAACCCTAAACACAACCAAAGTTCTACAAACTGCTCTATAAGGAAATCCAAAGAGACCTGCTGGCTAAAAATACTTGTATTGAAGCTAAAGTTTGCTGTCTTCTTCTGTGACTCAATACAACTGCACAAAATAAGAGATGCAGACACACGAGCTCTGATCCAGCAGAGCAAACAGATCTGGCTACACTAATCTTGACATGCATTAGGCTGAAGTTATGTCAAATGTGGCCTCCAGCTGCATCACAGGACGATACTGTTGGAATTACAGGTGCAGACACACAGTGGGCTCTGCTGTTAGGCTGCAGCTCAGTGATGTTGATATTACAGACTAATGATGTGACGTCAGCAGGTGTTCGCACTGTTTCATCTACAAGGTTCAAGGTTACTTTATTATCCCTGAGGGGCAATTTGGATTACAGCAGTAACAAATACATGTTTCAGACATCAACAAATTAACAACCAACCACAGTACAACATTTAAAGTGAAGTTACAGGTTATCATCAACACAACAGGCGGGATGAGTGACCTTTTTAATCTGTTCGTTCTGCATGGCTGCAGACTGTGGCCACGTTTACACATAGCCGGGTATTTAGAGAAACGGATATTTCCCCCCCTCCGTTTTCAATAATAACATCGTGCACACATCGTTTTCAAAAAAGTTGTCGTTTACATCAACCCGCATAAATACGCCGCCAAACCTATGGGCGGCAGTGTAGGGAGAAGGATAAAGCCATGCAAGCCAATCAGACCGCGGTTCGCCCAGGTCGGATCCAAAACCGGCGGCGGCGACGTTGCCAGGCAACATATTTGCATCTTGGAAGGGAAAGCTGAAGTAAGAATGCTGACCTCCGTGCACATCTTCGCCTCTGCTCCTCAATATAGTACTGTAGTTGTACTTTCAAATGCAAACAGGCCAAAAGGGTTAGCACAAAAGTAAAAATGAGAACTACCTTAACAGCATCCATTATCAGTAACGTTAGCCAAACAAACTGTAAACTCAGGGCGCTCACATGACGTTTGAGAACCTAAAACTCCGTTTCTCCCAGTTTACACGGCAACACATAACCGGCGTTTTCAGAAATCTCCACTTTGCCCGGAGTTTTTAGAAATAATCGTTTTCTGTGATAAAAACGGCGTTTTCGTGTAAATGAGAGGGCAAAACGCAGAGAAATATCTGCGTTTTCCCATCGTGTAAACGGGGCCTGTATCTGCGCCCGGATGGCAGCGGCATAAATTCACCCCACCAGGGAGGACTGGGATCAGCCAGGATGGCTCTCGCCTTCCTCAAGTATCTGACCTTATCGTCGCTGTCCGATGGAAACCACGTATCTCCGAAAATCTTTTTCCAGGAACATGAAAAAACTTCTCATGAACAAATGTCACAAAATAAACATAAACCCCAGTTATCACTCACATTTACCACCATAAGTGAAACACTGTCTTTACACAGTCATCATTTAACTGTTTAATATTTTAACTGTCCAAGTGGAGCTTTATCTCCGCTGGCTCACAGGTCCCAGGTGCACCCGATCAGCAATCACCTCAACAGAACAAAGATTGTTAACAATAGTGAGGTATCACTCCCACAGAGGGCCGTCACAAAAAGGGCATCTGATAAAACGTCCACCCTCTGCCCAACCTGTAGGCAAACTGGAGAACTTATCCTGTCCAGGGTCCAAAGTGCATCCTTCACTAGCCTTTTAAAAGCTCTTATTACAAGAGATGTGAGTGCCGCTGGTCTGAAGTCTAAAGAACTAGATGGTTCAACAAGTGGCAGAGGCCAGAACACTGAATAAACTAAGATCAGTATTGATCAGCCCTGCACCCCCAGTCCACCACCTGAAGGTGATAAACAGCAGCACCTTCAATCAAAGACTGAGGATGCCAAAGTGCAAAACGGAGCGTTATAGGAAGTCATTCATACCAGCTGCTATACGACTCTACAATGCACAAAAATAATTTTATATTCTTATTTTATATTTAAACTTAATTTACTGATATGTTCTAAGTGAATGTTGGATATTGGGTCTGTCTTGAAGCTGCCGTGACATTGTAACTTCCTGAAAAGGATTAATAAAAGGATCTAGTGGGCACATTATTATTATTATTTACAGGATTACAGTCAACATTTTTAAAAACAGACGTCTCCTCTCTAAAATCATGGACATTAAAATGATTATAAAAAGCATTCAGTTCATTAGAAAAGTCCAGGTCCGTTTTACCATTGTGAGAAATAACAGTTTTTGGACTGCAACCCCATCATGGTTTTCACGCCCTCCCATGCAGGATGGGAATCGTCAGTGCACAGAGGAAGCTGAGAAATAATCTTCACAGTAAAACACAGACTTTGTTTCTACAGGAAATGAAGAGCAGATATGGCCGCCCTCCAAGAAGCTCAACAGGAAGTATCTGCACAGTAATGCAGGCAGAGGCAATAGGTGCGTTCGAGATGACCGCGGCTGACTTTCGCCGACATGATACTCTAACATGAGCTGCAGGTGACCGCAGGGGCGGGGTATAAAAACGGCGCCATCAAGTCGGACACATTCTACCTGCAGCAGCTTACTGTGAGCTGAGATCAGTGACTTGGCAATAGTGTGGTTCCAACTTGGTGCAGTCGGGGAAAAGTGACTCGGCGCCTGCAGCCGCCTTGCACCCGCGAGGTTTTAATGTCATGTGACATGGTGACGTTTTGCAGCGCCGGCTAAAGTCGGACACGATTTCTAACCAGCTTCCCTTATTTTAAGTCCAGCATGCATCACGGTAAGTCAGTGCTGTGCAGCTCCGCATGAAGTCAAACGCACCTAACGTCAAAGAAGCTCTTGACATATTAGCCTTATAGTGACACAGAGGGAGAGTTTTATTTCAAAAAATGTTTCCTTCAGATTATTTTCCTCCTTTTACCTTAAAACAAAACATGGAGAGAAACAAATGCTCTTCAACAAATGAGTTATCAAATTATTATTAAAAAGGTGTGAAGTAACAAAAGAACTATTTGTCCTATATCAATGTGTTTGTTACTCTTATATTATGTTGGACTGACTGTAGAAGACTTTACTGTTATTTGTCTTATTTAATCAGAAGTTCATAGCTTCTTATTTCAGTGTTGATCAGTTGTGTCTCTGTTGTGTTTAGCTGGGAGGCTACAGGGAAGATCAGGGGTTTAGGGCCCAAATGCAGAGACTGGAGTGGATCTGGTGAGGATAAGGTGATTTATTAGCTAACAAGGAAACCAGAAACAACCAGATGAGAACAAGGGGAAAATCCAGAGACAAGAAACATGAGGCACAAAGTGAAGACAGTGTAATATAATCAGCAGGAGAGTCTGGAGTGAAACCAACAGTGAAGCAGCACTGAGGCCACGTTTACACACAGCCGGGTATTTAGAGAAACGGATATTTCCCCCCCTCCGTTTTCAATAACAACATCGTGCACACAACATCGCTTTCAAAAAAGTTGTCGCTTACATCAACCCGCGATAAATACGCCGCCAAACCTATGGGCGCAGTGTAGGAGAAGGATAAAGCCATGCAAGCCAATCAGACCGCGGTTCGCCCAGGTCGGATCCAAAACCGGCGGCGGCGACGTTGCCAGGCAACATATCTACGTCTTGGAAGGGAAAGCTGAAGTAAGAATGCTGACCTCCGTGCACTCCTTCGCCTCTGCTCCTCAATATAGTACTGTAGTTGTACTTTCAAATGCAAACAGGCCAAAAGGGTTAGCACAAAAGTAAAAATTAGAACTACCTTAACAGCATCCATTATCAGTAACGTTAGCCAAACAAACTGTAAACTTAGGGCGCTCACATGACGTTAAGCATTTTCTGGCGCATAATGACGTTTGAGAACCTAAAACCCCGCTTCTCCCAGTTTACACGGCAACACATAACCGGCGTTTTCAGAAATCTCCACTTTGCCCGGAGTTTTTAGAAATAATCGTTTTCTGTGATAAAAACAGCGTTTTCGTGTAAATGAGAGGGCAAAACGCAGAGAAATATCTGCGTTTTCCCATCGTGTAAACGGGGCCTGAGTGAAGGGAGCAACACCACTTAAATACAAGAGGAGGGGAGAAGCTAATGACGCACAGGTGGAACCACTAGACAATCAGTGAGGACAGCAACACCGGCAGGAAGACAAGAGGCAGACCACTACCAAGTGTTTTATTTATTTATTTAACCTTTATTTAACCAGATGATCTCATTGAGATTTAAAACCTCTTTTTCTAGAGAGACCTGGCCAAAATGGCAGCATGTTAACAGTGCACAGTTACAAATAAACACCAATGACACACACAACAACAGCAAAGGAACCATTAACAGGCCCTTAAGATACATGAACAAACAACATTAGACTACTTAAAAGTACAATTTATACATACCGTAAGTATAAAAGATTTTAGTTATTTTAAAAACACTGACAACAATTTATGGCCTCTATTTCCAAATTTTTCATGCGGTGTTTAAATTCACCAAAAGAAATCAGATTTTGCAACTGCAATGTGTTCCAGGTGGATGGGGCTGCATAACTGAAGGCCTTCTTACCAAGCTCTGTACGGACCGTAGGTACAGATAACAAATACAGACCGCAAATGATATGAACTGATGTTACGTGACATATAAGAGCACAGATAAGAGGGAAGCATTTCCAGCATGGCCTTGTAAATAAAAGTGAGCCAATGTATGTGCCTCCTCGTTGATAATGAGGGCCAGTTTGTCATTTTGTACAAAGTACAATGGTGGGTCGATGCTTTACATCCAGTCACAAATCTTAATGCACTATGATAAACAGTATCCAATAAAGATAAACATCGAACAGGCGCATTTCTATAGAGCAGGTCACCATAATCGAGTGCAGTAAGAAAGGTTGCAGCAACCAGTGTCCTCCTGGCTTTCCAAGAAAAACAGGCTTTGTTTCTAAAATAAAATCCTATTTTTAATTTGAGCTTTTGTACCAGTTTATCAATGTGCGAATTAAAAAAGAGCTGATCATCAATTAATATACCCAAATATTTGTACAATTTGACTTGTTCGATCTGCTCACCATGTATAGTAAAAATACCTGGAATACTGTCCAGAGACTTCTTAGATTTTGAAAAAAAAACATAATCTTAGTTTTCTCAACATTCAAAACTAGTTTAAGCTGATACAGTTGTACCTGAACAAGGTTGAAAGCCGATTGTAAATAAGAAAAAGCTTGGTGTAAAGTAGCAGCCTTACAATAAATAACGGTATCATCAGCATAAAAATGGAAATGAGCCTGTGGGATGTCTTGACCCAAGTTATTAATATAAATAGTAAATAAAATTGGACCCAAGACTGATCCTTGAGGTACGCCACTAGATACATTCAGTGTTGCTGATTTGAAATTGTCAAAATAAACACACGGAGTTCTGTCTGCCAAATAGTTGGTGAACCAGCCAACAGCATTGTCAGAAAAACCAATATTGCGCAGCTTTTCCAGTAAAATGCAACGGTCCACTGTATCAAATGCTTTAGATAAATCTATAAAAAGAGCTACACAGATGTTTTTGCAGTCCATTGCCTCAATAATGTCATTAATGACCTTTAATGTAGCAGTAGTGGTACTGTGCTGCCTTCGAAACCCAGACTGTAAGTCAGACAAAATATGGTTGGAAACCAAATAGTCCTTTAACTGTTCACCAACCAATGTTTCTAAAACTTTAGCTAAAATTGGTAATTTGGAAATCGGTCTATAATTATCCAAATGCAAGGAATCGCCTCCCTTTAGCAATAAAATCAGCAGCTATTCGCAAAAATAAGGCTTTAGACTATCAGGGCCAGGAGATTTACTGGGGTCCGAGGCCATAAGTGCAGTTTGCACCTCTGCGACAGAGAAAGGCAAAAGGCAAAAAGCCTCTTTAGTCGCCACTGATTTTGGGGGCTGAATTGAAGAAATAAAGCAGTTTGTCACAGTTGAGTTGTTGGCAAGGAGCTGACGCTCAAACAAGGAACCAGCTTGCACAAAGTGGTTGTTAAAACACTCCAACATTGCAGACCTTTCTGATATGACAGCTTTGTCGTTGATAATACATGGAGGCAATTCATTATGAGAATTTAAAGTGCATACCGATTTCAGTGCTTTCCAGAATTTCCGGGGATTGTTTAGGTTTTCTGTTGTAGCTGTTAGATAAAAATCTGATTTTGCCTTTTTAATAAAAAATGTGCAGCGACTGCGCAGCTGTCTGAAACTGAGCCAGTCTGAATCTGTCCCAGATTGCCTGGCTTTAGCCCAGGGCTCCGGGGTAAACCGTGCATTGTCACGTCCCTTTACTCTTAACCTCTGGAAGGGAGCACGCTTGTCCACAATTCTAATAAAACCATCATAAAAATATTTCCAAGCTAGTTCCACATTGTCAATAAGTTAAATTCTGTCCCAGTCAAAATAAGACAAATCATGCAAAAATGCTTGCTCACAGAAGAGTTTCAAGTTTCTTTTAAAAATTATTCTAGGTTTAGTTTTAGGGAGTTTTGTATTTCTTACTGCTGCAATGACACAGTGATCACTCAAATCGTTAGCGAACACACCTACATCTGAAAATTTATGAGGTGTGTTTGTCAATAAGAGTAGATTTGTTAGGATTTCTGCTATTAGGCCTTGTGGGACTATTTATCATCTGTGTAAGATTTAGACCATTACAGTGATTTTTAAAATCATCTGACACAGAGGATAACCAATCACAATTTAAATCTCCAACTAAAACAATGTCGCTGCTTCATATAAAAATTCCATCAATTTCGATAAGGCATCAGCAACAGCAGAAGGGGGTCTGTAGCAGCCAATAAGAGTAATATGCTGACCTTTGGCTATTTCAAGGTTTCAAATTGTTTAACAGTAGATTGAGAAAATAAGATCCTGGTGTAAAATTTAGTCTTAACATAAATTGCAACACCCCCCCCTTCTTTAGACGATCACAACGAAAAACTATGTAGCCATTGAACATAATGTCCTTATCTAAGGTAGATTTTTTAAGCCAGGTTTCAGAAATTATTAGGACATCTGCATCTGTTTGAATAGCCCATGTCCTGACCAAATCCATTTTTGGTAATAAACTACGAACATTTAAGTGAATAAAACCGAGACCCGTCCTGGATTTAAAATCCTCAGGAGTACTAAGACTATTAATATTCGGACCAGGATTAGGATGTACATTTCCTGAGATTAACAGTAAAATAAGAACAAGGCACTGCCTTTTCCGAGGCGTACATCGAGAGTCTTTATAGGCATTAGTGACAAAATGTGATTTAAAACAACAAAGCAGTCCTTATAACCCGAAAGAACAGAGTCAGCAGTCACTAGGGATGAGCGGTACAGTTTCACAGTAAGACCGATGTCTGAGGAGGTTCCTTTAGATGAGATGTGTGTCCATACCTTTTGAGACCGGACCACCGGTGTGTTTTCATTCCCTGTGTAATCCACCGTGATCAGCAGAAGAAAGGCTGCTGTTAAAAACGCCATTCTGGAGCGAATGCGCTACTTCACGTCCCCCGAAGTAGCCAGTGATTGCAATCAACACGAAGGAGGAAAAACACAACAAGCAATGCAATGTATGGCCCAACAAGGCAAAGCAAGTTTGTTCAACGGACATCTGAAGTGCACCCACACAAAAAATATAAATAAAAATCCCTCTCCCGTCACCGGCGAGGAAATTCAACAGCTCCGTTTAATGTAGTTAATCCAGCTGTTTGAACAGCCCAGGTAAGGCCCTTGATTTAGGCCTAAGCAAAGCAGGAATACCACCACTAGACAATCAGTGAGGACAGCAACACCAGCAGGAAGACAAGAGGCAGAGCACTACCAAGTGTAGAGGTATTTGTTGGCATCACAGGGACATCTTACCCCACTGTAGCTTAGATGTAATTTAGACACTTGACAGCACCTTTAGCCACCTAGAAACTTCACTGGCAGAAAGTCTGAGGTAAATTTCAGAGGTAATAAGCTTACACATGCTCGCATGGCAAGCGAACTGTCTAGCGTTTATTTTACCTCAGACTTGTAGCTAGTGAAGTTCTTAGCAACCTCACAGTCTGAGAAATAAATGATAGGCAAGCTAGTACCATCAGCCTGTCAGATGATCCCTTGGCTTTTAACCACCTGGTTGTAGTTTATTTTATCTGTACCTGTAGAAGTGGTTTTTCCCTGTTTGTTTACCCTGTGAAGTGCTTTATGTTGGCCTATACGTTTCAATTCTTCTTCTTTTTATTATTAATAATAAAATACTAAGGCTCAGTGCTCCTAAAATACGATACTTTCTCTTTTCAGATGAGAAATTACAAAAGGACAACTGTTCGCGGAGGCTCTGGAATCCGTGTATCATTCGTTCTTTTCATATTCAATTGAGATTCCAAAATCGGAAAATGACAAAACGGTTCATTATTCCAAAAAACGAATAACGGGTCATTTTTCGTACTTTCGATTTGATGCTCAGATCAAAAAGAGGAAAGGAAATAAAGGGGGGGCACGGGCAGATTTTGATTTTGATATTTAATTTGTTCATTTACCTGAACCGGAAGTTATATTCTTCGTGTGTTGCTGCAATTTTGCAAACAATTAAAAGAAGCCTGAAAAACCTAATTTCTTATCGACACCATGACTTATTTGAAACTGGCAAGACACGTGTAGAGATTTCCACTACGCTGCAGAAGATACGACTGTCCACTGAAATGAGTGTGAGAAGAAACAGCGAGTGAGACGAAGGTCCTGAAAGATACATACGCGGTGTTTTTTGTGATGCCTTTAGTGATTAGATGAACACAAATACATACAACAGAAATATAATAATATTACTAATAACAATCATGATTGGCCTGTAGTTGTATAATTGATTATTTGTTATTAATGCAAATACAAAATTTACCTTTTATTTTAGGGGTAATTAGACTGTAATTCTCAAAGATGGTACAGTAAAATGTTATGATATTTGTACCGGTGATAGTAGAGGACACTAGGAAGCAGAGGAAATTAAATTGGTGGTGTCACCTATGAAGGAACTGTTTTTGGTGAAAGGTCAAAGTTCACAGAAATTTTAACTGTCTATACAGTTTTTGCTGTGGGAGGGGTTTTTACAGTGTAATTTCTCAAAGATGCTGCAGTAAAACATTATGATATTTCCAGCAGTGATAGTAGAGGACACTAGGCAGGAGATGATATGAAATTGGTGGTGTCACCTACAAAGGAACACTAGGAAGGAGAAGACAGCAACGCTGAACTAACTGCTGAGGAATCATGCGTAAATTATGTTCCGGGTAAATTTTGTATTTGCATTAATAACAAATAATCAATTATACAACTATAGGCTAATCATGATTGTTATTAGTAATATTATTATATTTCGTTGTATGTATTTGTGTTCATCTAATCACTAAAGGCACTGAGTGTAATAACTTATTGATGACTAAACAGTCTTTAATATGTACTTTGAATCAATCATCTCCACTGATAAACCCCACAAAGTGGATGATTGATAGTATAAGATAGGATAACGGTGTCGTAACGGTAACGTTACACTCAGAGGTGCACGGCTCCCCTGGGGAGAAACAGCTATAGCTCAAATAGCAGCATCGGTGCTCCTCAGTGTGACAGTTTCAGGCAGCCGCTGCCCCCTCGGCTCTCTGCCTTTAACCCCTTTGTGTCCATTGGTATCAGGAGCAGCCACTTATAATAGTACCTGGCTAGCACCTAACTGAACAGTGATTCTGTTACAGGATGTGGCTAAATCTCACATCGCCCGTTAGTAAAAGTTACCGTTAGCATAACGTCAGCTAACTGAGAGCTGAACCTTTTACTTACAACTTCACACAGATGCCTTTCCTTCAAAGTATCATCACACTAATGTCTAACACTAAGGTTAATCTAATAACGATACATTTTGGCTTCTCTTCTTCTTGCTGACTTGTCTTTGACTCATAAAAAGCTGCGGTCAGAGCACACTAACTTACTTACTTACACTAACTTAGCAGCTTGGGGCTGCTGTATCTGGCTAATTAGCGTAAGGAGCTGACGTTAAGCTAACAAGCGATGTGCCGAGCGATACCTGTTAAATGTTAACACATACATAAAATACATTGATAAATAAATTTCACTCACCAAGTAGAACACGGATTCCTGGAGGTTCTCTCTCCAATGAACTGCACAGCCTGCCATTAATCATCCGGTATCTGCATGTAGAAATGTCCAAAAGCCTCCACCAGGCTGAGCCTCAGAGCTCCGTGTAGCTGAGTGAGGCTAACAGACGGCGCACACAGTGTTACGAGTGGCAGAGCCTAGAGGCGCCTCAAATCAAAGCGACCACGCCCCTAATAATGCAGAACTTTAAGGCTTAATATAATTTAAGCAGGTGAGTTATAAAAAATTCACCCCCCCTCACAGTTGTCACTGAAGGGCAAAATTAGCGATATGCACTAAAACCATTTTTTGAACCAGGCTGTAAACATGTTTTATTCTGCTGTAAAGTTGGGCTTTTTAACATGGGGGTCAATGGAGATTGACTCCCTTCTGCAGCCAGCCTCAAGTGGCCACTCGATGAATTGCAGTTTTCAGTTACTTCCTGGTTGCATCGGAAGTGAGAGCCGGAGGTTGCCGCTTGGTTTGACCTGGCTGAAAGAATGGGAATACCAAACAAATTTAATAAAGAAAGGCATAGGTTGTTTTCTGAGCTTTATGAAGCGACCCCACCACTTCCACTAGACCCTTGACGCTGTTATTAGAGCAAGAGGCCAGGAAGTGATACTGATCACTCTGCCATCCCACTGCACACTCACAAGATGCAGCCCCTTGGTAAGACCATTTTTAAGGGTCTGAGGGCCTATTATAACAGGGCAGGTGATAACCGGATGACATCCAACCCTGGAAAGAGGAAGAACATATATCACATATGGTCACATATGGTCTGTTCTCCACAGCTACAATAAGGTGGCTCGTGTAGAGAGGGGAGTGCAGTGCCTCAGAGTTAGTGGGCTGTGGACGTTGAACACAGATATATTTATAGAGACTGACTTCGTGGCTGCTGAAGTGACTGTTCAAACTCTCTTTATGTTCAAACTCCATGATGCTGCAGCTGTCAGCACAGTTAGGATTCTTGTGAAAAATCTAAATCATGGTGAGAGAACATTCCCAAAGACTTCTGGAAAAACAGCTGCTAAATCTGAACCTTGATGAGCATTCACAGTCCCCCTTTTCATGCCTGCTAAGGAATCTGTTCTTCAAACAGTGACTGAAAATGAGTCGAAGTGGAATGAAAAGCTGTTTACACAGAGACTTCCACCTGGAAGCCGGTGGTGAGATTACCACCACACTCTGAGGAAGCTTTTCCACAGGAGCGCTGATAGAAAATGGGCTGGAAGGGCAAATATATCAGCCATTGTTCTCTCCAGGTTATTGACATTTATTACAGTTATATCTGATGTTGGGTGGGGGGGTGACGGGGCAGTGGATAAGACGAATGGCTTTGGTGTGAGAGACCTCTGACAGAGGTTCAGTTCTCTTACATTACATTTAGCTGACGCTCTGGAGCAAGTAGGGGAGACAGTGGGGATTGAACCCGTGTCTCTCACACCAAAGACGGGCATCTTAACCATTGCGCAATCCCACTCTCTTTGTGACCCATAAACCATTGTGTCCCTGAGCAAGACACTTAACCCCTCGCTGCTCCAGAGGCGTGCGACCTCTGACCTGTACAGTCCCCTCCAAACGTATCTGAACGGGGAGGCAAAGTCCTTTGTTTTAGTTGTTCACTGAATACATTGGGGTTTAAGATCAAAAGATGAGACAAGAGTTCAGAATTTCAGCTCTCATTTCCTGGGGTTCACATCTAGATGTGTTAAACACCTCAGGACTCTGCACTTGACAGTGTTGGCAGCTTATTTTCTTATCTTTGGCTTCATTGAACAGATTTTATGGGTTAAAAGCTTCACCATAAATGTCTTCATGACCACAGATGGATGCAAAATAAAGCAATGGTGCAAACTACAACATTACACCACTCATTTATTTCAGTTCTTTGTCTCACTTGGTAAAGACTCAACCTTCTTTGTCTTTTTTTGTCATTGTGTCAATAGATCACTGCAGAGCTTCCAGGGGAGCGTCGCCCTTTTTAAAGTCTGTCATATGTACAGTATTTAGTTCTGTCTGTGTTTCTTGGACTGTGACTTTCCCCTGTAGCAGGGGACGTTTTCATAGGGACTTCCTGTAGAGAGAGACAGAACTGTGGAGTGACTCCTGAGTTTCCCCTCTGATAAAAGGTGGAAAAAGCCCAAAGTGATTATAAAGTCTGAGAGGAGCCAGTTAAACTTCACCATGGACTTTAATCACACACAGCAGCCCAGCTGAGGAAATATGAGTGAGCAGGGAGTTTAACTGCTTCACACACAGTTAAGGCAAATTCACATTTTGTGTGTGACCAGATGAGAACAGGTGAAATTCGGGACAAGGCAGTTGGGGGTGGGCGTGGCTTCCAGAACGTTACATTCAGTGTCAACCTCAACAAACAGAAAAACATGTGAGTGAAAAGTCAACGGTTAAATGAATTATTTTGGTTCAAGAACTGTGTGTCATCAGGAAAAACACGATGACTGTGTTGTATGTAATATGTGTAAAGTCATTTTCATTTGATTCGATTAATGTCATCATCGGTACCTGTCACGTCTGTGGGCGCAGCTCGACATTGGTCATTGGTGACTTTAAGCGGGACAGTCTCAGTGCTGTGGGACTAACATTTTGACGGAGGGAGGGATTTAAACCAGGTTTCTTTAAAAGTGGGTTCACACAAGAACTGCAGAACGTTAATGCTGAACAATAAATGTGAACAAAAGACAACTTCAGAAGTTCTTCTGGTCGCCACATGTGTCTTTACTCATCAGGAGTGTTAATAAGTGAGGAGGGCAGGAACGTCCCCGTGCACGTTCTGGAGAACCTGTGTGAAGAACTCCCTCTCAGGTGGCTTCAGTTTTCTTTAAACAGTTTGAACAGCTAACAAGTTTAAAGTGACAGCAACATCTTTCAGTACCAGACTGAACCTGTCTGAGCAGATCCAGGCCTGTTACTGGCTCTCACCTGTCTTAAAGGTGTGTAACCCTTGTAGTGTCCTGGGATGTGAAAGGTCTCCCAGCAGGTGGAGGCTTTATCTGCCCTCGCCGACCTCCACGGAGACACTGGTTGGTAGGACCTCCCATCCGGTCCAGAACTGAGCAGACCAGTTCAGCTGGTGTTGCTGTGGAGTAGATACATATGGAAATAAATAAGTCAAGAAAAAAATCTAGTTTGACTTCACCAGTCATCAGGATGCAGGACTAACATCTTCCACTCAGTGAAAAATAACCTTTGAGGTACTGCTGATCTGAAAACAGCAACCTGACACATTTATTTAAAAAGATCCCCCACATGTGACGTTCACAGCCCAATCACATTAAACAGTACTGTGTGTGAGGGTCTGGATGTTGATGGTGGCGTCTAATGATCTATCTTTGCCTGTCCTCAGACCTGCTGAGGCAGCATGTGCGCTTTAGGTCGAGTTGAATCAATTTTGAAATAAACACAATGATTTCTGTCTTCATCTGTGTCTGACACTGCTCCATCACCTGGTGCTAAATAATCTGTGTTCCTCCATGAGTCCAAATGTCACTTCTCTTTTAACTTGTAATAAACCAGACGACTACTCACAGACTGTTATCATCTATTCCTCTTCTTCTTCGTAGGCATTCAAGGTCGTGACAGCGTCTACACTGCAAGAATTACAAGAAGGAGAAGAACAACGTAGAGATGAAACAGCTCTGTAGAGCAGTTTGTCCATCTGGGCTACTGTAGAAACATGTAGGAGGAGCCGCAGTGTATGTAGATCAAATGTCTCATTCTAAGGTAATAAAACAGTTCATCATGTCTTTATACACTGAAAACAGAGTTCTGGTCTTATATTGCATCTCTGTCAGGAGATCCTCAGAAATATTACACACTGAACCTTTACAAAATAAAATGTCCACAATCTTCAGATTTTATTCTGAGATTCACCTGTTCTTTTTCTTTAAACCTTGGTCCTTTTTATTCAAACAAAGCCCCAATTGACAGCGGGGTGCCTCAAGGCTCAATTTTAGGCCCAGTCTTGTTCTCACTGTATGTGCTGCCCCTGGGATCAATCTTCCAAAAATACAACTTCATTGCTTCGCAGATGACGTCCAAATAATGAAGTATAGTTTTTATCTGTTGTCTGTTTTATTGTTTTTGGCATATTCTGTTTTATTAGGGTTTTATTTGGTTATTTATTATGTTTTTTATCGTATGCTGTTCTCTGTATTTTATTTATTTATTTATTTTTTTACCCACACACAATAATTCAAGTAAATGAAACAAGTCAATTAGCACATATAGATATGTGTGAATCAGGTCTCCCAAAGAAGCTATCCAAAGCTTATATAAGGGAGCCTGGGACATATTAAAGTAATACATTACATACAAATAATTAAATTAAACACCAGTCACATACAAAATTTTCATACATACACAATACAACATAAGACACAACAAAAGTGGATCAGGACAATGCTTTAAAATCAACTGTAGACTAGAAAGGCTGCTGACAAGGTTATAAATATAAACGTAAAAGTTCCTTTTTCAGTGTTTTCTGAAAGATGGGTACAGATTTCAACACCTTCAGCTTGGTATCTAGCTCATTCCAAATCATTGGGCCTCTACTTGTAATGCTCAAATTTGCTCTTTTGAGTCTTCTGGTTTTACCAATGATTAGATGTTTGTTTCTGGTGGCATGAGCATGAAGCGGACTACTAATTGGAATGAGCTGGGATAGCCGGCTGTTTGTAGTATTAACTACTTGGTGCATAATGCACGCATTATGGTATATGTTCAACTCAGTAAGCCGGAGGAGACCTAAGCGGTGGAAAAGGGGTCTTGTAGGGGGTGTTATACCGAGACCACGTTATAGCTCGTATAATCTTCTTTTGCAGACTTATTAATTTATTTAAATGACTCGGGTAGGTATTACACCAGATTACGTTACAATAACTAATGTGTGGTTCAAACAAGGTTTTATACAGGGTAAGAAGAGCAGGTAATGTAAGATAGTGCCGTATTCTGAAAAACATCTGTATCTGTACAGCACTTTGGGCCAGTAGTGACTGTTTGTAAATGTGCTATATAAATAAACTTGGCCTTGACTTGTTCAGATTTTGATGATTTCACATTTATGAGTGATCCTCAAGAACTCTGAAAACAGATCTGCAGAAATAATGTTTCCAAAGCAGCAGATACATGATGAAATGGGTTTTTCTGAGTCTGACTCTACTGAAACAAACGAATACAGGTGATCAGTTCTGATTGTTAGTTTCTATCCTTTAATGCCCACCTACGTTATTTTATATTGTTTCCAACATTTTTCTACAACATGGTCTGAGACTCTGGGCCCTAAATTTGATAAACTACTTTTATCTGTAGTCCATTGTAATAAAGTCTTATGGTGGCATTGTACCGTGTAATGATGTGCTGCTGATGCCTGGGAAACATTTATATTTCTAAAGAACTGATCTAGATTCAGCCAGTAAAGTGTGGGTGTGTACAGGTGAGTCATCACAGGAAACAGTGACTCCAGCCTGTAACAGTGAACTAAAAGATGTTTAAGACCTTCAAGCCTAAACTAAATATTATTTCACACATTATCAGAATCATCTTGTGTAAGCTCTCCTCCCGTTGGCACCTCAGACACGAGGTCACAGCTGAATGTTTAACCAGGCTGTTACAGGAACTAGATCTTCATCCAGAGCCGTGCAGCTCAGCTCGTCCTTGTTGGGATCAAAAGGACCTCACAAAGGTGAAGTTGTTCATTTATGATCTTCACTGAACTTTTATCATGTTAGTCACTGAGCTCAGCTTCCAAGGAGTCCTCCAAAGGTGGTTTATGGACGGGAAACATGCTGGGCATCGCAGAGCGACACATAGCTCAACCGCAACGTTAACTGGGCTCAGTACAGGACTTCAGCTTTGGTCCACTCCTGTTTTCTATTGAAGCTTTATTGTTGGGATCGTTTTTAACATGAGATCATGACATCACAGTCAGCTGCTTCATGCCCAGCGGTGCTTGTCCAATCAGTGCTGGGTAAGGGGAGGGTCCTCTGAATAAACATCAGCAGCTGTGGCAGAGAGCTGGAAAATTTCTAATCTTACATTGGCGGCACAGTGGAGCATCTTACAGTGTCGGCTGGGTTTGGCTGCAGAAAATAGATTCTCTTGATGACTTGATGCTGCTGCTTGTTCAGCTTCAAAAACATGTTGTCGTTCTTCTGACTGGGGCTGGGCATTAAAACAATAATGAGACTTACTGCGATATCATTTTCCTCAGTAACAATAGAATAAATGTTCAATAAATATTTGGTTTAATTCATTTGAATCACGACCATTAAAATATTTATTCTGCTGAAAAAAGATTTACTGATCATATTAGTTGATAAAGATTTTATCTTAATAGTTTTGAATGTTCTACCTCAGATTTGTGGAGTGATGTTTTTATCATGATGACATTTCTGACCTTATCGCCCAGCCCTGCTTCTGACTAAAGAGCTCCTCTGTTCCTGGGAAATGTGGGCGCGTCCAGGCTTTTAGGTCACCGTAGTCCCTCCTTCACTTTGGACAGGTATAAATATCAGCAGCAGACAGCTTCAGGGTCACTTCACAGCTCGGTCCTGGTCCTGGTCTCAGTCGGATCCCTGAACTCTGAGGCTCCACAGCAGGTAGGACGTTCTCCTCACTGAGAGGCTGTGTGTGCACAGTAGCAGGTCCTGGATGCTTGCTCATGTACAGTATTTAAGCTGACACAGTAACGTTAGGCTACATAACCCCAGTCTGTTCATAATGTTCTGGGATAAACTAGTTTTGGTGACAGAAGTGCACAAACGTTCATTGTTATTGCTGCTACTGAGCCTCAGCTTCACATTATTGTTACATTACTCTTAAACGTGCACTGAATTTACCAGCTGATACAACCTGTGCTCCAGGAACCAGATTCATGTAACAGCTAAGGCTTCATGTAGCTCCTACCTGGCTCAGTTAGTAGTGGCTAACATTCATGCCAATAAAGCTGGTTTGAATTTGAATTTTGTTTAACACTAAACAGTAGAAAATCAGTGTATCCTCCCACCTGCAAAGGTGTCATTTACACTGGGGATGCTGGGGACGTGTCCCCGCCACTTTTTGAAAGCATTTCCTAAAAATGTTCTGAAAACAAGAAATGATAACCTTGATAAGTGTTTTCAACTGTTAACACGTTTCTAATAAGTGCTCATAAATAAGAAAGACTAATCTGTGTGACGTGGAGGACCTTTGCCAAGAAGGTCCCGCCTTTCTAATGTTCATTCACATCAGAGGTCAAACATGTAGCTCCACCCAGTGGAGCCACCTTTAGAGGTGGAACCGGGCTGGTTCCTCTGTATAAATACATGTGCATTTCATCAACAGTCACAACACTTGAGGCGCATCAAAACGTTAAGATGACTTCTCCCTTAAATTCAGAGGACTTTGAGTCAGTGAATGCTGTATGGGGTCCAACAGAGCCGGCCACTCGGGAAACTCAGACGATCTCTGAGCAGGTGAGCTTCAGTCTACCTTCATTCTTCACAACCTCCAGGCACGACTCTGTGGTCTGTGTTTTACATCACATTTGATTTCTTTTCACAGGTGAAGTGCCAAGTGGAGAATAAGACACGGAAGTGCTTTGAGGATTTCACAGCAGTTGTATACAGGAGGCGTGAGACGGCTCCTGGGGTGCCGCAGCAATTTCTCATCAAGGTAATTCATGTTGTGATGTTCGATACTTCAAAGAGAATAAATAAATGGACTGAATGTATTGTGACATCCAGGTGAGTCAGCAGACTCTGTTCCTCACTGCTCAAACACAAAAGATCAAATGAATATATTTATTAAGATGTCCAAACGTCCTCTCTTTTCCCTGCAGGTCAATGTTGGAGCAGGGGACTACATTCATCTGTGGATCAAAAAAGAGCATCCTTACAAGGTGTTAAAAGTAGAGGAGGATGAAGGGGAAGACAGCCCTCTTGAACCTTTCTGAAACTACTAATACGTGAATCCACGCAGGCTGCAGTCTCATGTTAAAATGCTTCTTTTTTCTCTCTTTAAGTTGTTGGGAAACTATATTGAAGTGAACTCCTTATAAAAGAGTTTAGCCTGGAGGGGGTCGAACCCTCTTCCTGTGTCTGAAGAATGTTAACAACATATTTACTGTACGTGTGAAGGAGGTGAAGGAGGAGGGCAGGTGGTGCAGGTTTGAGATGTTCAGATGTCTTAAGCCGAGTAAAGAAAGATTGAATAACAGCTGAGTGAAATCATGTACATCCTGTTGTTGGCCACAGTTAATATGTGTCATGTCTTTCTAAGAACTGAGGAGGGAGTTCCTCTCCTTAGTCCTTTCTGTGTGATGCTGAGGATTGCTCTTCATCTCAAGTAATAAAGATCTGCTGAGAACCTGAAGATTGTGTCATGTGATGTTTGAGCACCAACTCTCATCTGCACCAGACAAGAACTGATATTTTCACAATAATAAACACAGAGACGAAGATATAGAATAGTCTTTTATTTTTATTGTCACCATGCACAATTACATAGTGACATTGTAAAGGCTGAGCCGCAGCCATGTGAGGCGCCGCTCGCTTTCCAGAAAGAAATTATGCAGACAGCAGCACAGGGTATACATGACATAGTATAACATCAGAATGCACAAGACCACACACAGAACATGTGGTCACATGATGGGATTTTTTGAGGTGACTTTGTGAGGGAAAGAAATAAAAAGGAGTGTTTTAAAAGGGGGGGGGGGGCACTAAGACAATTTTTAATCCAGTTTAGGTTGATTCGGTGACATTTATCCGGATCAATGTCCGTTAATCTCTCATCCTCAGCGTCAGACGTGCGTCCAGTTCATGTAGTGATTTCGACAGTCCTTCCAGTTTCATCGTCAGTCCGGCGGTTCCTCTCAGCAGCTCAGCAGACTGCGCCCTGATGGCGTCCATCCTCCTTCCACAGACGGTCTGAGATGTTAGGAAACAGTTCTGATCAGGCCTCTGATGTAAAACCTTCAGCTTCTCGTTCACTTCATTTAAGAACTCTTTAAGTTTCCCAGACAGCTTTTGGGTAAATTTGCTGGCAGCTTTGTTACCAATTTTTCGATGTGTTAGGGAGATTCCAAGGCCGATAATCAGGAAGCCCACTAACAAAATTCCAATTATCCATAGATCTTCAATGTCCTCCACAGATAAAACATCCAAGCAAACCGCTTACCAGTTCTCCCACGAATCACAAGCGCAGCCTGCAGCGAATGTTCCACTGGGGCCGGTCGGCTCAGCTGGTGAAGCACGTTTGAGGGAGAAAATCTTGGGTAACACTTTATTTGAAGGGGTGTGCATAAGACTGACATGACGCTGTCATAAACATGACATAACACCTGTCATGAACATGAAGGAGTCTTTATGAATGTTTATGACTGTTGTCATTAAGTGTCATTCGGTAAATTATGACACTTTTAATGCAAAGTTGACATTGTTTAAAATGTCTTTGTTATGACAACTTGACATTAACCAAGAAATCATAACCTGTCAACGTGTCACAAATATGTCATGACAGGACTAATTATCAAACTTATTTAGCTTTGCGTTAACATTACATTACCCTGTCATATGTGGTTGGTTTTGACTTTGGCCGTCATGACACCATTATAACTGTGTCATGAATATTTTACTTGTCCTCAAGTAAAGTGGAACACGTTGTACTAGTTATGAAGATGTCATTAAGACTTATTACACTGTCAAAAGCTTTAACAACAGTGTCATTAATGTCTTCCTTGACTTCAATCACAATACAACAATATAGACTTGTCATAAAGATGTCATTAAGTGTTGTTACACTGACAAATGCTTATAAATACCCTAACCAAAGAAATTGAAATGTCAAGAGATATTTGTTGTATTGCACAATACATACATTGCATTTGTTCTTACTCAGAGGGTTCAACTACCGACACAGATTCAGCACATACATTTTGTACTTTGGAATAAAAAAAGGATTACTTGTTCTTTCTCAAACAGAGGGTTCAACTTCCTGTTCAACACATTGTACTCCTGAAACATTGATTAAAAAACAAAACAAAAAATAGCTTCTTCTACTTGAAAAGAGGTTGTTTCAACAGTCCTAAGTATACTTATACATTATTGGGAGGAGTTTTCCCCTTTTTTTTTTTTGCTGTGATCGTGTCAGCCATCTCCTTCGTTATAGCCTTCCTACAGCGCTCTGCAAACTGGGAGATCTTCTCGTTATCTTCGTTTCCTGGGAGCAGCTCCTTCAAGGTGTCCGGAAATGTAATCGCTAGCTCAGCAATTACAGCTGTTCTAGCAATCGTGTTGCGGTCAACGTTAATCTTGGTGAAGGCCTTTTTCATGGATCCGAACTTGGTGAGTCTCTTCAGGGCATTCTCATAGCGGCTGATGACTCCATCCACTGAGGTCACTTAAAAAAGAGGAACAAAAACAAATAAACAAAAACATAACCCGCCTGGGAGGAGGATGCACAGTGAACCAGCACAGTAAGTAGAAATCTGAGAGAGAGACCCGGGTTCAATCCCCCACTGTGACTTATCCACCATTGTGTCCCTGAGCAAGACACTTAACCCCTCCTTGCTCCAGAGGTATACGACCTCTGACATGTATAGCAATCGTCGCTTTGGATAAAAACGTCAGCTAAATGAATAAATGTAAATATATTGTATAATATAACGATGAGTGTGAGGTAGCTATTACACAGGGCTGTAGACATCTAAATCACTGAATACTAAAATATAACAATAAATGTGGAAGATGGACATGACGTAGCATCTCTTAAACCCTCTCTTGCTGGTGGAAACATCCTATGCAGACCTGGATCTGAACTTGACTGGGTTTGGAAGCCCAATTCGAATGGACCGCTCACCAACTGAACCAAAGGTCCTGTAACACTGTGGTGATCAGAGAGAAGACGTACCACAGATGTGGAATTGTTGCCTGCTTCTCTCTGCTCCTTTTATTTACCTCGTGAATTTCAGCAGCTCTTTTACACATTAGTTTACACTCACCAACGATCCAACGCCACAGCTGCTGCCCAGCTGATCGCTGACGTCATGCAGAAGCTGGACACTATCTGCCCAGAGGCCCCCGAGGTTATCCTTGGAGATTTTAACCATTGCGATCTAAAAAAGACTTTGAGGACGTATGAACAGTGTCACATCAGTGAGCGGGGCTCACAGATCTCTGCCCGAGGCCTTGGTTTGGTGCTTCTCACCACACCAGCGTCTGTCTCATGCCTGGATGCAAACCTTTCTGCAGGCGCCTGGAGCCGAAGGAAAGGAGAGTGAAGATCTGCTCAGAGGCCGGCACCTCCTGGCTCCAGGCACGAGACTACAGACTGTCAGTGTTGATGGCTGGTTGGTTGATGTATGATGGCTGTGGTGATGTTAATGAACTTACAGACACTGTTTCATCATACGTCACATTCTGCATGGATTCAGTAATCCCATCTAAAAGTGGTTACTTTCCCAAATAATAAACTCTGGGTGACCAAAGAACTTAAATCTGCCATCGATTAAAAGGAAAGAATATTTTATTCTGGAACCCCCCCCCCCCCCCCGGAGAAAAAAGCAGTTTCCAGAGATGTTAAGGTCAAAATAAGGAAGGTCAAAATGAAGTGCCTGTATTGCAGTGGGCAGGTCTAAAATCCATGGCATCAATTAATGAGTCCTCCTGTGAGAACAGGTCATGTAAATGGTGTGGATGATGCTGACCTGGCAAATGGCTTTAATTCTTTCTTTTCTCCTTTTGAAAGGTCTGACTTTGTGAACGATACCTCTGAAATGAGGGAATCTTTGGTCTAGTGATAAGATCACTTCAAACTCAGGTTCTCTGCAGCGCTGTGTCCTTTCTACTTTCTTCTTATGTACACAGACAGCTGCAGGACTTCCCAGCAGGGTCGCTACCTTGCAAAAGTTTCTCTTGACATTGTCCTACTGTCACTTCTTCAGGCGGCTCAGTCGGGCCATGGGTGTGAAGTGCTGTGGTGAAAAGTACCTGGACCTTAATGTGAAAAAAACTAAGGAGTTAATCACTGCAGAAAAAGTTGAAATTGTGGAGCCGTATAAGTGCTGATGAACCAGGTGTGACTCCAAACCTCCAGGTTGAGAAAAACACAGCAAAGACTCCCTTTGATGTGGAAGCTGAATTCTTTAAATGTTTATTTTATGTAACTTTTATTGCTCATTCAGTTTAACATTTTCTTTAATCTGCTGGTTTTCTGGATTGTCTGTGAGGGACAAGAGCAGCCTTAACAGCATGGTCAAAATCTGCTCCGCTGACAGACCTGAGCTCCCTCTGGAAAAAACAGGTGCTCCAGAAGGTAGACGGGTCAGGAGTTCTGTTTAGTGCCCTCAGGACGGCAGGACTGCTACAACACTGCTGACGGTGGCCCATGTTAGTGATGTTTCCAGTCAGGATGTTACTCCTGTCAATAATGCGTCTAGAGCCACAGCTGTACTTTAGTAAGTTCTGCTGAGAAAGATTCTGGGACTGTAGCTGGTGACGCTGACTGGTGAGCCAAAAAATGATTAACATTAGTTCACCAACAAATCTAATCAGCCAGTTTATAGAAGTTTAACAGCAGCGTTTACAGTAAAGTTGTAAATGTATTTCCTCTGATATCCTTGGAGATGCAAATATTTGGAACTTAGATCATAAGTACTATGATTAATGGATTTATGTAGAATAAAATAATAATCTCTTTTGCTGTCATGACTGCATTAACTGAAATCTTATTTTGGGTGATAACAGCAAGATATCTGCACAGTGTCCTGAAGGCTTCCAGAGAAACAGGAGTCAGGTTTTGACCCACCTGCAATCTAAGTCAGCCCCTGTGCACCTCGAGTCGCAGCAAGGCCCAATCCCAATGACCCCCCTAAGCCCTAAGCCCTGAACCCTCACAGACTTTACTGACGTCACTTGGAAAGTGACTGAGTGCAAGAGGCTGCAAGGGCTCACGGGACGGCCCTTTCCCACTTTATCACGTTACCTTGACAACGCTGAAAAACGCTGCACACTTTTTATTTTATGCTTTTGCCTGATTAATGAAGTCCTGCAGGCTCTTATAGTGACATCCACTCTACAGAGTGGAGGAGTGGTAAATGTCAATATATTTGTCAATAATCATGAAGAGGCGACACTATTGTTGGTCAAAACAGCATCATTAAGCAAAAACTAAAATAAATAGTTGAATAAACAAAGTGTGTAGGCTAATAAGGTGTATTCCTCTGACTTCATGTGTCTATGCACCATCTTAAGTTCAGAAAAATTCTAACAATATTAACATCAGCGTTGGTGTCAATGCTTGTTTGTTTACCGTTTTCTTCTTCTTCTCCTGTATAGGCGTATTTGCCGTGATTTTTCTCTCGCTTCCGGGCTTCCCCTGGTAACCCCAGTGTTTCACGTCATACCGCTATGAACTGTGGGCAATTCCCTCAGCCAAAGTCTGCAGAAATGCGGACTTACGGAAAGGGTCTAAAAAAGGGCTCAAAATGTCCGCGAGAGAGCCCTCGCGCACTTGATGATTTGACAGTCTGACAGTGGGACAGCCCTAAGCCCTCACGGACTTCCCGCGGGAACTGATAAATAGGACTTAAACCAGCTTAGAGCGGTTCCTTTAATGCCAATGAAATGTTCCATTCTCTTTAATAGGATCTGATGGTCAATGGTATCAAATGCAGCACTAAGATCTAGTAAAACCAATACAGAGACAAGTCCTTTGTCTGATGCAGTTAGGAGGTCATTAGTAATTTTCACCAGTGCTGTCTCTGTGCTATGGTGAGCTCTAAATCCTGACTGAAAATCCTCAAATAAACTATTGCTATGTAGAAAGTCACACAGCTGTTTGGCGACTGCTTTCTCCAGGACCTTAGAGAGAAATGGAAGGTTAGATATAGGTCTATAGTTGGCTAAAACATCTGGATCCAGGTTGGGCTTTTTCAGAAGAGGTTTAATTACAGCTACTTTAAAGTACTGTGGCACGTAGCCTGTTGATAAAGACAGATTGATCACATCCAGCAGAGAAGTGCCAACCAAGGGCAAAACTTCTTTAAGCAGCCTAGTCGGGATGGGGTCTAAGAGGCAGGTAGATGGTTTAGATGAAGAAATTATTGAAGTTAGTTGATAAAGATTGAGGGAAGCAAAGCAGTCTAAACATATAACTGGTTTTACAGCTGTTTCTAAAGTTCCTGAGTATAGACTTAAGTCGGTTGCCAGTTGAGGGCAGGTCTTGGTGGATTTTGTTTCTAATAGCTAGAATTTTATCATTAAAGAAGCTCATGAAGTCAGTAACTACTGAGAGCTATGGGAATACTTTGCTCAATAGAGCTGTGACTCTCTGTCAGCCTGGCTACAGTGCTGAAAAGAAACCTGGGGTTGTTCCTATTTTCCTCTATTAATGACGAGTAGTACGCTGCTTTGGCATTACGGAGGGCCTTCCTATACGTTTTAAGACTATCTTGCCAAATTAAACGAGAATTTTCCAGTCTGGTGGAACGCCAATTCCTCTCAAGTTTCTGTGATATTTGCTTTAATTTGCGAGTTTCAGTATTATACCATGGAGCTAACCGTCTTTGTTTTAGTATTTTCTTTTGTAGAGGGGCTACAGAGTCGAAGTGTTGTTCGCGAGCTGAACCTGCAGCACTATCAACAAGATGATCGACTTGGGACGGACTGAAATTCGCGTAAGAGTCCTCTGTTAATTTGATACCTGATAGTGAATTTAGAGCCGATGGGATCGCGTCCTTAAATTTAGCTATAGCGCTATCAGACAGACATCTTGTATAGACATTTTTGCCCAATGGAGGGTAGTTCAGCAGTACAAGCTCAAAAGTTATCAAACAGTGGTCAGATAAAGAGGGATTCTGTGGGAACACTATTAAATGTTCAATTTCAATACCATATACCAGAGCAAGGTCGAGGGTGTGATTAAAACAGTGAGTCGGTTCATGAACACTCTGAGAGAAGCCAATTGAATCTAATAGAGAAATAAACGCAGTACTAAAGCTGTCATTCTCAACATCCACATGGATATTACACATGGTCTTCTAGGCTGGATTACTGCAATTCCTTATTATCAGGCTCTTCGAAAAAGTCCATTAAGACTCTTCAGCTGATCCAGAATGCTGCAGCACGTGTTCTGACAGGAACCAGTAAAAGAGATCATATCTCTCCTGTCTTAGCTTCTCTGCATTGGCTTCCTGTAAAATCCAGAATAGAATTTAAAATCCTTCTTCTCACATACAAAGCTCTTAATGGTCAGGCACCATCTTATCTTAAAGAGCTCATAGTACCTTACTACCCCACCAGAGCACTGCGCTCCCAGAATGCACCTGTGGTTCCTAGAGTCTCCAAAAGTAGAATGGGAGCCAGAGCGTTCAGCTATCAGGCTCCTCTCCTGTGGAACCACGTTCCAGTTTGGGTTCGAGAGGCAGACACCGTCCCTAGTCCTTGGGACTGTTACTTCCACTAACCACAAGAAAACAAAAGGGGGAAGAGCACGACGAGTGTAACAAAGCTTTTATACAGATAACCTTCAACCCCTGCTGGAACAAGAGAACTATACAACGATCAGTATTTAATGTTTATTTGGGCTATAATCAAAACTCATGTTAGGTCTTTTCCGGACAAATCCGAAAGGGGTTAGGAAAGCCGCTTGTAATTCGTGACTGTCCCGGATTTTTCAGGACGTCTGGTCACCCTAAGCATAAAGCATGCTTTATGCTAGCTAGCTAGCATAAAGCATGCTTTATGCTAGCTAGCTAGCTCCGCACACGGCCGTTAGCTCCGCGGTATCGTAACTTCCGGGCACTTCCTGGCTGCAAAAACTCGACATGGCGGCGCCTTATTGGCCAAACTCGAGGCTTCAAAATGGCGGCCCACAAACCAACATGTGACGTCACCATGACTACACCCATTTCTTATATACAGTCTATGGGTAAGTGTGGTTAACAAAATAAAATGTCCAATATATTTCCTGCGGTAAAACTAACATTTCCTCTTAAGAAATATCCCAAACATAAACACATTCATGAAAAGAAACGCATTAAAACCATTCACTGATGTTTGATATAAAAATAAAAAACATCATAGTGGAAATATTAATAGCATCCTTCAAAATAAAACCTGACATTACAAAATATACTTACATGTGAATGAGTCCTGTCCACACCATAGTGCAAGAACATCACACTATCACACATGCAGTCCACTAACACCTTAAAACATAACCTCCAACATAACTAGGATAAAAACAACAATAAAGGTTTGCGTGCTGAAGTCCATCAGACCAAACGAGGTTCACATGATGTCGAGTAAAAACAGTCACAACAGGAAGTCACGCAGAGAGACACGTTAGCTCGCCAGCTAACGGTCAGCAGTAGATAATGTTATCAAAGTTGCATCTCTTTCCACGACTTCACCAGCTAAAATTTAATAAATGTCATCAGGTTTCTGTTTATTGATAGGAAGTGATTTCAGTAAGTTGGAAGTGAAGATGGCTGCTAAGTGAACTGTTATTGTTTGACAGCAACAGTTTGACTCCTTTCAATCTTTTTCACAACCATGCCACCAAAGAAAAACCCAGTGGGGGAAGAGGTGGAAGAAATAAAAAAAAGCACTAGACTTTCTTGCGGAGGATGTAACTGAAATAAAGATTCAACAGAAACAAATCCTCGAACTGCTGGAGGAGGTCAAGATATTCAAAACGCAGAAAAGGATAAAAGGATAACGGACCTGGAGCGGAAGGTGGAGGAGTTGGAGCAATACTCCAGAATCAACGACGTGGTCGTTACTGGACTCAAAATCAATCCCCGGTCTTATGCACACGCGGTGACCGCTGACAGCGGGGTGAGCCGGCGAGATGGAGGTGAGCTCCAGCGGAACAACAGGTAGCGGCCTTTCTCGAGTCCAGAGGGATTACACTGGATGTGGACAACATCGAGGCATGCCACCCCCTCCCCAGGAGGAAGAACAACGACATACCAGCAGTGATATTGAGGTTCATGAACAGAAAAAAGAAGATCGCATTACTTAAACAAGGAAGGAAACTGAAGGGAACGAATGTTTACCTGAATGATCACCTAACAAAGAGGAATGCGGAAATAGCCAGTAAAGCCAGGTACTGAGGAAGAAAAAGAAAATTCAAAACACCTGGGTTACTAACTGCAAAATATTCATCAAGCTCAACGGAACAGCAGAGGAGGCCAAGGTGGTGATCAGAAGCATGGAGGAGTTGGAGAAATATGACTGAGAACGGGATTAATGAGGTAAAAAAAGTGTGTACATTATACAATGTCATCCAATCACATTTCATCTACTCCAAGGGATACTAATGACATAGGGTTACAACAAAGGGTTCTGGACTATGATCACTTGGAACTGAAACCATTTCACTACACTGAGTACAATGCACAAGACGTGGAAGACGAGATAGACCCTGATAACAGGTTTTTCTCATCTATCAATATTAAGTGCAACTATTTTACTGAAGACGATTATAACGACAGTATCGACTCAGAAGGGAAATTGTCAATTATACACTTCAATTGCAGAAGCATGTATTCAAACTTTAATACTATCAAAGATTATTTACAACAATTTATACATCCGTTTAGCATTATAGCAATGTCTGAAACATGGTTTAATGAGGTTAAAGGAATTGATTTTGAATTAGAAGGTTATGACCTCAACTACATGGACAGAGCAAACAAAGCAGGTGGGGGAGTGGCTATATATGTCCATAAGAATTTTAAGTTTAAAGTAATCGACAAGATGACATTAACAATAAATGATATAGTAGAATGTATTACGATTGAAATTCATAATGAAAACAAAAAAATATATTATTATAAGTTGTATATATAGGTCACCAGGTTCAAATATGGAGTTATTTATTGACTGGATGGAAAAGATGTTTTCTATAGCAAATAACAAAATACTATTCATCTGTGGAGATTATAATATAGATTTGATAAATCCAAATAAACATAAACTAACAGATGAATTTGTGAATAGGATGTATAGTATGAGCTTATACCCAGTCATCACCAGACCCAGTAGAATTACTTCGCATAGTGCCACACTCATTGATAATATTTTCACAAACAATATTGAATACACTGCGGTCAGTGGCCTAATGATGTGTGACATAACTGACCATCTGCCGGTCTTCACACTGTATGATGACAATTATAAAAAGGTAATGAAGCTCCTCAAAAATCTATCTTTAAACGTATAAAGACGGAAGAAGCACTCAATTCACTCAATTATGACCTAATGGAACAAGACTGGAACACTGTATACAGAGAGAAAGATGTGAATAGAGCGTACAATAGCTTTCTAGAAATATTTAGCACATTATACAACAAAAACTGTCCTATTCGATCATACAACTACAAGAATAAACTTATATAATGTCCCTGGTTAACTAAGGGTTTACAAAATGCTTGCAAAAGGAAAAATACTTTATACAGACAATTTATTAAATCAAGGACAAAAGAATGTGAATACAGTTCTAAAACATATAAAAATAAATTGATCAATATAATAAGAACTAGTAAGAAATTATACTATAAAAATTTATTAAATGAAAAAAAAAATATTAAAGGGGTATGGGGTATATTAAATAGTATAATTAAGGATAAAACCATTAAGAATTCATATCCAGATTATTTTATTGATAACAATGTTGAAAACTTTAATATGCATAACATAGTAAATAGTTTGTTTTGTGTTTTTTTGCAAATGTTGGACCAGAATTAGCAGCAATAATTCCTGAGCGTGAAAGTGTTATTTAATTTAATTTATTTATAGTATTTAAAAAACTCTAACATACATGTGTAATGTATCATTTCAGACTGGAATATTTCCAAATAAAATGAAAATTGCAAAAATAATACCATTATATAAAAATGGAAACAAGCACATCTTCACAAACTATAGACCTGTCTCTCTGCTACCTCAGTTTTCAAAAATCTTAGAGAAACTATTTAATGACAGATTAGAAAAATTTAGCATGACATTATAAATGAAGGTCAGTATGGCTTTAGAACAAAAAGGTCCACATCAATGGCTTTAGTTGAAGCTGTGGAAGAAATTACGAACACTCTAGACAAAAAAAAATATGCAGTGGGAATATTTATTGATTTAAAGAAAGCTTTTGATACAATTAATCACTCAATTTTACTCACTAAATTAGAAAAATATGGCATTAGGGGGGTGGCTTTGAATTGGATCAAAAGTTACTTAACTGAAAGACAACAGTTTGTGAAGTTGGGCGAGTTTACGTCACAGTGTCTGGGCATTGTTTGTGGGGTCCCTCAAGGATCAGTATTAGGTCCTAAATTATTTAATTTATATATAAATGACATATTTTGTGTATCTAAAATTACTGAAATTTATATTATTTGCTGATGATACCAATATATTTTTTTCTTGTGATAATTATAATACACTTATAAAAATTGTAAATGAAGAATTAGTAAAACTAAAAACGTGGATGGATATTAATAAATTATCTTTGAATTGAAATAAAACGAAGGATATGATGTTTGGTATTTATAAAGAAAACACAGAAATATTATTAAGTATTGATGGTGTTGTATTAGCAATAGTGACAGAAATTAAATTCTTGGGAATAACTATTGATAGCAAATTAAGCTGGAACCACACATCAGATACATACAAGGCAAAGTATCCCAAAGTATTTCTATAATTAATAAAGTTAAATATGTCTTGGAATATAATGCACTATATATATTGTATTGTTCACTGGTTCTGCCCTTTTTAACTTATTGTATAGAAATGTGGGGCAATAATTATGAAAGTTCACTACAGACCCTCTTCTTACTCCAAAAACGAGCAGTTAGAATCATCCACAAGGTTTGATCATACAAACATATTATTTTTGCAATCTAAAATTTTAAAACTTTTTGACCTAGTTGATTTTTATACTGCTCAAATCTTGTATAAAGCCAACAAAAATGATCTGCCAGGTAATATTCAAAAGCTCTTTTTAGGAAGAGAAGGGGGCTATAACCTGAGGAAAAGCTTGTGCGTATCTGTGTGTGGTGTCAGACTCTGGAATGGTTTGGAGATAAAGCTCAAGCAATGCCCAAATATTCACCAATTTAAATTTAAATTTAAAGAAATGGTGTTGACAAAGTATGACGCTGAGTGAGGGATCTGGATGCTCTTGTGTTTGTGATTGGGAGGGGTACTGGTTATTGTAAAATAAATGGGAATATTTAGGATTATAAAAGGTTCCTATTTATTTATCTTGATATTGTCAATGATGACACAATTACAATAGAATCACTGAGAGCTGCTGCTCATTGGTTGGACTTTCAGGTTTGCTGTCTGTGGAGCCTGGAATTCAATAAGCTTCACTACAAGACAGTAATCTGTTTCTGTCACTGTGGACATTTCTCAGGCGCTCGTCCAGTCTGCCCCTGAAAGGAAGTCCAGAGGGACATTTCCCCAGCTGACCGTTCATCTTTCTTACTTAATGAAGTTGTTCAAAGATTTTAAATGTAGAAAAACACCTTACAACGGAACGTTTAAAGCAAAATGACTTTTAAAATATATGAACATGGAAGACTTTGCATTCCTATGCAAAGTCTTGCATTCCTTTCACATTAGTGGTACCAACTGGACTCTACTAGATTTGCTTCAGGCCCGCCGTCTTCTGTTTTACATTGCAGATAGTACCACATCAAAGTTAGCAGGTCATCACAGCAGCGCCGCGCAAAACTGCTGCGTTTAATGTTCAATGCGACCCACACACACCAGCTGTCTTTTGAATTAAGTTGGGAACTCAATGATGATGCAGTGAATAGCAGTACCAAGTGTTTTCACGCCACCTGTTGGCATCGTCTCAGCTCGCTTGGAACATTGACGGAGGTGATAAGGGAAAAAAAGTACCAGGAGTCAGCTACAGGTCCAACTTTTCCCCGGTGGAAAACCAAAAGAGGCGAGTAGAGCTGGTACCATGAGGTGGAAAAGGGCCCTAACCTGGTGGTTCTGGACTCAGAGAGACCCGTGTGTGATGTGGTGGTTCTGGACTCTATGTGTCGCTGTGAGTCCACCTGCAGACGTGTGAAGAAATCCACAGAGACACAAGAGCTCTGCTCAGCTGTTTATTTGAAATCAAGAGTTGCAGTTAGAATAAGAATCTATCAAGATTTCATTCCCGTCTGCGTTTCGCAGCCCGTAGGTTCAGAAAAGCAGAACCGATTTTAGCTCTGTTTCTAAAAAGACAAATCAGCACCACAGTAAACAGGAACGAGAAGAAGCAGACTTTGACAGAGTTACTGTCTGCTGGGTGAGTTGTGTGTTGTTCATCAGTTAAGTCAAAGTCATCATCAGTTAACTCTTGACAGTCTGTCTCACAGTCACTGGTGTCCTCCTCCTCTGTGTCCTGCTCCTCTGTGTCCTCCTCCTCTGTGTCCTGCTCCTCCGCAGTGCGACAGTCCTCAAACTCTTTAACAAACCCCAGAAATATTTTCTGTACTCGTTCACTCTGAATGCACAGCGCCCCCCCACGCCTATTGTACTGGGTTAACGCCCTGTTTACATCAGCGACACAGCTCCAATGTTTATTTTGATCTGTAGCTACACACCACTTAGAATGATCACATGTGCTCCACTCACCCAGACGAGTTTTTATAGTTTCAATATTAAACACCTTAATGCCGTTTCCACAATAGGAAGGTTTTTTCTTGCAGTTCCAGGTCTGGACTTTCACATCACTGCCGAGTCCTTTTGCAATAGTGACGTAAAGATCTCCAACTGCAAGCAGAAGAAGCAGAAGCTCAGGTCAGGTTCATCATCAGCTTCAGGCTGTGAACAGACTGGAGTTTCTAACTCATCAGCCAACAGAAGCTGGTTCACTTCTCATTTGATCCCTGACTTTAATTTCAGCTTTACAAAGAGAACGGAAAGAGGAGGAAGAGAAAAAGGTGGGATTCAAACAAAATGAGGAAAAGAAAAGTTTTACAAACGTCTCACCTTTTGTCTGTTCTGACTGTTGTTTAGCAAAGCTGTGAAAAATCTGGCTTTTTTCTGATGTCAGCTCCTGGAATGTATTGAGTGGAGGAGGAAGTGGGACCTTGTTTGCAGCGTTCCTCAGTTCCTGATGAAAGTCGTCTGGAACCTGACTGTCAAATGTGTTAGCTGCGATGTACTGCAGGTGTTTACCTGCAAACAGAACAACGTGACACGTTTACTGTAACATTCAACTGAACCACTGCAGCCAACATCTTCACATTCAGGGTTTCACAGCTCTGTACCTATTTTACTGAACTCGTCATAGCGGAACGTTACACAGAGAAACATCTGGCCTTTCTTCACTCCGGTGTCAGGCCAGAACTTGTTTTGGTCTCTACTGAAAGGGAACCTTGGTGTGCTGTGCAGCAGCCAGATTCCTGTCTGGTCTTTCTCCACCATCACAACTCCTGGGGAACAAGAGCAGTTAGACAGCAGGTCAGGAAATGCTGAGTTTACATGGAGCTTTATCTAAAGAACTTTACACTCAGCCCTCCTTCACACCCACACTGACAGTTAGCGGTGGGCAGCTCACGATTCGATTTGATTCAGAGGGCTGCGATTCGATTATAAAACGATTATCGATGCATCATTTTTTCTATACAGGATCCCTGGAAAATTACTAAGCATTTAATTTGTGCATTAAATTAGCATCCTAATTAGCTTAAAATGACTAGTTTGCATCCCTAATTGACTTCATTAACCTGAGCTGCAGGGTCACCACGTGCAGGACAGAGCTGAACACCAGTTTAGTCTAAGCTTGATGTTCTCTGGACAAGTAGGTAAGTTAGTAATGACGTACAAACATTAGCTTTGGTCACAGGGTTTTAAACAGTGAGGACGAATCAAAGGGTCTTCTGACCTACAACAAACGTCTGCTGGCCTGTAGGTGAGAGTTTAACACAGACGGAGAGCAGGGGTGTGTGTGCTAATAATCTAGAGCTGATGTGCCATTTGGTCCACCTTGTTTTGTACTGCAGTGTATTTAAAGAGGGGAAGACACAGTTTTCGGGAGGGAAGCCGTCTCTCCGTGGCCCCGTACATGAGAATCATTCACCACATCTTCAGACTCCGTATTCTTTGGGAAGAAATGATTTCCCGGCGGCTTCGGCCTGAAACACACAGCGCAGCCAGAGTCTCGCACAGTGCAAGTTAAAAATCATCACTTGTGTATTGATAGTAATGACTGTGTGACATTTTAACAGGGTGGTTATTCGTTCTGCAGCGGTGGTGTGGCGAACACGGGAACCCTCTCTGCTGTGTGCGCTCCACAGACGGTCCGGGCGCAGCGCTTTCGCAGGTTCTGCCTTTTGCATTCCACAAACAGAATCTTCACCGTCGGCATCGGGATGCAGCTAACAATCCATATTTTTCTCCTGCCCCTGATAGTAGGGAGCTAACATGCAGTTTTTATTACTATTAACTAGTGGTGGGCATAGATTATTTTTTTTAATCTAGATTAATCTTGAAATTAATCTAGATTAATCTAGATTAAAATGGCTCATTTGAATTCTGCCGAAGGCATCAGAATATGTGTGCGAACGGGTTTCAACCCAGGTGGCTCATAAAACCAGGGGCTCATCTCTTTTTTCCAAACTGCATCACAAACTGCTTGAGAAAGCTGTTCTACTATGATAATTGGTGATGAAAATAAATCATGTTCAATAAGATGTACTTGTGTGCAGCGTGTGATGTGCTTTGCGTTTAGGTGGTAGGCTACTTGAGACTGGAAGAACTCCTACAGTAAACTAATTCCGCATTGCACAAGGTGCAAACAACCTTAGTCTTGTCGAATTTTCCATTGGGAAGCTTCTTAAAAGTAAATTTTCCCAGAAGCAAACCCGGCGGCTTCAGAAACGTTGGTACACAAAGTGCTGTCCAACAGCTGTCTGTGGACGATGTTGCTACAGTTAGTGTGAGGAAATACCGCTATACGTGCTTTTAATCAACCGGCGTATCAATAACTAACCTGGCTAGTTGTAAACAAACAGCTGGCCGGCGAGGTTGGAACCGAATGGCGTCAACTTCGGGTGTGACGTCATTCCCAGCTCCGCCCTCCGAGGTAAATGGAACGCAGCAACAGCTGCATCCATGTTAGCACGTCACGTTTGATGTGGTAATTTCACAGTAGGCAAACACACAGGTTCAAGACTTGTTCTCGCCCCCTACAGTGCGATTATCAAGGTGAAGGTCATCATAGCTTGCGTAGTATAGACCCAGCTCCCAACCCAACTTTGAGAAGAGATTAACGGCGATATTTTTTTTGTCGCCCGATAAGAGTCTCACGTTAACGCAGCCGTTAACGCCGATAACGGCCCACCACTACGATTAACATTCAAAGCCCCCCACAATCTAGCTACACTCCATCTCGTTCCCTGAGGTCTTCCACAAGAAGTCTTTTGGCACAACCAACTGGGACCTTCTCCTATGCTTCACCCAAACTGTCTCTGTTTAGGGACCTGTGCTTTAATACGCTGTCTCCCATATTAAAGTCCTCCTCCTGAAAACCTGAATGATCCGTCTGCACTGTCCAAGTTTCTTCATGGTCCTAAACCTGCACCTGACCTCTGTTTCACACCTGTGGAAGATTCTGCAGGAACGTGTGAGACAACGCTCTCCAGCAGCATCTCCATCACAGCAGATGATCTGTAGAGATGTCTGACTGTCTCTGATGCTGTCTGTCCTTTTGTCCTGTCTGCCTGGGTTTATATAGTTCCACTCCACCTGGTTCCCAATCTGTCCATAAATAATGGAGACATGTTCTCAGTGAGAAGATGTCTGTTCTCTTACCTTTACTGTGGCCATAGTCAGAATCAGCATTACTGCCTCCTGGAGGCTGATATTTAACAGGAGCATTAGGACCTCTTGGAGGCTGGTCATTGTAGCTGATGAATCCAAAGTTTGGTGGCTACAAATATTTCAGAAGGAAAATGATTCATTAAGACATCCAGCAGGTCTGAATTACTCACAGTGTCCAACCACAACATTATTTAACCTTCTACTTCTCAGATCTCACAGACAATATTTACATGTTTGTTCTAACAAGCTTTGTGTTTTATTGAAGTTCAGGGAAAATGTCAGACTGAAGGCCTCCTTTGTGTTTGGTGGAGCCTTCCTGACTTTGACAGTCTGCAGGGTGTGGAGAGAGAGGGGCTGACATGAGGGCCACTGAGTCCAACACCATGAGCCCCCATCAGACTCACGTGACTTGTTAGTGTTACAAGGTCTCAGGTGTGAACGGGGAGCAGGTGTGTTAAATTTGGTGTTATCGCTCTCACATTCCCTCATATTGCTCACTGCAAGTTCAACATGGCGCCTCATGGCAAAGAACTCTCTGAGGATCTGAAACAAAGAACGGCTGCTCTACATAAAGATGGCAGAGGCTGTAAGAAGACCGCAAAGACCCTGAAACTGAGCTGCAGAACGGTGGCCGAGACCATACAGCGCTTCAACAGGACAGGTTCCATATGTGTGTGAGTGCACGCACTCAGCATCATATCCGGAGATTGTCTTTGGGAAACAGACATCTGAGCGCTGCCAGCATTGCTGCACAGGCTGAAGGGGTGGGGGGTCAGCCTCTCAGGGCTCAGACCATAACACCGCACGCTGCATCAAACTGGTCTGCATGGCTGTCGTCCCAGAAGGAAGCCTCTTCTAAAGATGATGCACAAGAAAGCTGCAAACAGAAGACCAGCAGACTGAGGACATGGACTACTGGAACTACAGTTTGGTTCAGATGTTGTGCGGCAGCAACCAGGTGAGGAGCACAAAGACAAGTGTGTCCTGCCTACAGTCCAGCATGGTGGTGGGAGCGTCGTGGTCTGGGGCTGCATGAGTGCTGCTGCCACTGAGGAGCTCCAGCTCACTGAGGGAACCATGAATGCCAACATGTTCTGTGACTGAAGCAGAGCCTGACCCCCTTGCTCAGGCGGTTTACAGCTGGACTCAGATGAACCTGTTTGTGTTAGGTTTACATTTTACACTCAGAGATCAGGTATTAGGAGGACCGGACCAACAACTCACCATTGGAGGAAAGAGGGGCCGCAGGGTGTTTGCCAGGACGCCATTCGGATCCTTGATGTTCTTATAGCCGGGTGTAGACGGTGTCATCTCTGTTCCAGTTGAATCATAGTAAACATACCTCAGACCAGTTCGCCCTTGGATTGTCTTCCTGGGTTCCTTGTATAAGATGAACCTGATGACAGACGGTCAGACAGAATCAGACTCAGAGGAGCAAATGTTAATCAGATCCACCTGTGTGTCACATCAGAGTCCTGACAGCAGAACAAGGTTCACTATGAGCTGCCTCACCAGTCCACTTCACCATTGTTGTTGTCTCTGCAGGTCACTCGGCCCTCAGAGGTCCAGCAGAGCAGACTGACAGTCAGGACCAACCTCCACATGATGCCCTGAAACACACAGCAGCTCGTTATCTGGCTTCATGTCAGCAGCCTGATGTCTGACCCACAATCAGCTTTCTGCACAAACTGCACAGATCAAAGACGAGCTTCAGTTGTTCAAACTGGGTTTAGACCAGTTTGCACGGACAGTATAAGTTCTTTATGTCAGTGGTCTTCCTTTCGAAGTTGTGTTTTCAGATGTTCTGATTCAGATGTTGAGGCTAAGGTTAGCCTGTATGCTAAGGACAGTGTGTTCTAAATATGAGATAACGTTTGCTTTTTTATCTCATAAGAGGATTTTAAAATAATTTCTGGTTAATAATTTGGTTTGTTCAACATTATGTGTCAAATTAAAGCGCATCTTTTCCAAACTGGGACGACAGTAACTTTCTCAGAGCCCTGAGCCCATATGCAGTCCAGGCTGTGACCTTCAGCACGCGACCCTTGATGGAGCTGCCAAATATAACGGGATCATCGTTTCAAAACTGTTCGAGCACGGACATTTGTGAAGCGGTAAGGACAAAAGGATGAATCTGCAGGTTATTGAGTGAAGTTTGCTCCGTCACAGTTTCTCAGTGTGAAAGTAAATCGTGTTTAAATGTCAGGAGTTACAGTGACCACGAGTGTTTCTCTGCACCGCTAACACGCTGACTTTCTGCGAGCTGCAGCATTAAAACATGTTTATGTTATTTTATACCTGCAGAATGTGCAGAGAGTGAAGGTCAGACAGATTCAGCCAGATGTTTAACAGCTGGATAGAAACACGACTCTTCTTGTATTTATATTTATGTTATGAATATTCATTTTCAAATTGTTCATATTGTTGAAGAAATGTTTTATAAAATGATTGACACTGCCAATAAAAATCATTTTGAACAGGTAAACGTTGGGTTACTTTTGAAACATTTGAAGAAACTGTAAATAGATAATAAATAAAATGAAAATGTAATTTATACATTTCTTGCAAAGATAAAGGACAAAATACATTTGCAGCTACATATTTACAAGGTCAGAGTCAGTATATTTAATAAGAACTTCAACCCTCCTGTTTTACTTTCAACCCAACTGACGGGTCCAAAGTAACAACGTGTCGCTTATTTAAAGTCGTTCTACCTTTGTACAAAACACCAGCTGATACTGACAGAGCGCAGCTGTGAGTCAGTGAACGCAGCAAAAATATCTCTGTCTGAAACACTATCTCTAAAATCTGAACAAAGGTACTTCGCCCGGCTCTCTCATGAATGTCAAACATCAACAACGTCAGTTGTACATGAATCCAGGACTGCAGCCTGCTCTTGGGGGGGTCAGTCAGTTACAGTGACCTGTGAAGCTCATGTAAAACAAAGTGCTGAAGGTAAAATTAAAAGTAAACTTTGTCCCAGTAAGCAGAGTGAATGTAAGGTGTCAGTATCTGTGAAAGGTTTCCATCCAGAGCTGAGTGCAGCAGCAGGAAGGAGGAGGATCAGGGGCTGAACTGATGAAGATGAAGCCCATGAGTCCGTCCTGCTGCTGGACAGCCTCTCAGTGAGGAGGACGTCCTACCTGCTGTGGAGCCTCAGAGTCTCTCGTTGATCTTCCTCAGGGATCCGACTGAGACCAGGACCAGGACCGAGCTGTGAAGTGACCCTGAAGCTGTCTGCTGGCTGATATTTATACCTGTCCAAAGTGAAGGAGGGACTACGGTGACCTAAAAGCCTGGACGCGCCCATATTTCTCAGAAACAGAGGAGCTCTTTCTTTAGAAGAATGCAGTTAAAGTTTGTACCCAAACTGGATTTTTGTCCAACAAGATCCAGGAAGAGCAGCAATGCTTCAGGCGATGACAACAAGAAGAGTTACAGCAACAACATCATGATTCCATACTCGTCTGGAGAGTTTACTGCGTCGTCCTCCAGCGTCTGAGGTGTGTTGATGTCAAACCTGCTGATCCAGTGAAAGAGGATCTGATCACACCTTCAGCTGGAAGAATGAAGTAGCACCTGTTTAAAGTGGATTCTGTCCCTGGACTGTTGCTTCCTCTGTGCAGGTTCATGTTTGAGCCGTTCATGAAAATGATCGTGCAGCAACATCAGAATGTAAAAACACTCGTTACAGGTAAAAGACTTGTATTCAGTGACGTAAAGGGACAAAGCAAATGGACTCATTATAGTTGGTCACTGGTACCGTCTCCTCCAAAAGTTTCGGTACGATGAGGAAAACTCCTTTTGTTTCGGTTGTTCACTGAAGACATTTGGGTTTAAGATCAAAAGATGAGACGAGTTCAGAATTTCAGCTTTTATTTCCTGGTTTTCACGTCTAGATGTGTCAAACAGCTCAGGACAAACCACCGTTTGTTTGAACCCACTCATAATTTCAAATGAGCAAAACTACTGGCACATGTGACTGACAGATGTTTCTTGTTGCCTTTCAGGTCGATCGTCCAAACTTTAAACAGCTCTGCATGAGGAGTCTAAGTTTTCATCCTTGGTTCAAACCTATAAAGAGCATTTCCTGTTGAAGAGGATAAACCAGCATGCAGAGCAGAGAGCTGTCTGTGGGAGAAAAGGAAGATCAACAACAAAGCAGCGGTGATGATTTGGGTCTGTCACAACCTTCTGTAAGCGTGATCACACAAACAATTACAGCACTTTCAGAACCTCTGATTGTGTCGCAGTTCATTTAGTTTCCACTGGACAAAAAACTGCATGTATGATTATAGCAGCTTCCCTCTTGCGCACAACGAGAATGAACCGTTAATAGTTTGAGCTGTACGCTCCCTCGTCTGCTTCTCGCCCCGTGCTGTGACACCCGGCCCGAATTTTCCTTTTAGAATTGCCTTGTGTTCATCCACTAACTGGTCCAGTTGGGCTTTCTGCCCTGCTTGGTTTTGATTCCGTGTTTGATCCATTAAAACCAACATTCAAACCACCACTTAAATAGAAACGCCAGCAATCAGTGTAATTGGAAAGAGTGGAACAATTTTTATCATTCCAAGCAAATCAAATACCTGATAGGAAATTAACAGCATGGTAAATAAAAAACAGGATTTATACACACATATATGTGTGTGTGTGTGTGTGTTGTGTGTGTGTGTGTGTGTGTGTGTGTGTGGAGAGAACGGTCAGATAGGAAATATTAAACATGTACTTTCCAAAGTGAAGCTTAGAATATAACCTACACTTAGAATCAGTCTTTTTTTCCTTCTTGGACAGCCAACCAATCACAGTCTTCAAAAGATTGTGTCATACATAGCAACGGGGCCAACCCCGCCTCCTCACTAAGATAAAAGTTTTTGTCTTTTCCTTGCTCAGAGCTGCTCTCAGATCAGTCCTGAATAGCTCTTAAGCTAAAACTCCTAGGTAAAAGTTTTTAAGGCAAGGCAAGGCAAGGCAAGTTTATTTGTATAGCACATTTCAACGACAAGGCAATTCAAAGTGCTTTACACAAAACATAAAAGCAGCAGGGAAGAACAATAAAAACGTTTGAAAACAACATAAAATATAATAAAAGTTCCAGTGTTACAATCAGGGTTAAAAGAGTTAAATGGAAAATAAAAACAAGCTGAGGGGTTGAGCAAATAACTTCACAATCATTCTGAAAAGAGAACAAACAGAGAAGTACTCTTAATCTACTCTCTCTAGCTAGTCTGTACTCAGGTCCACAGCAATCTTTGGGTCCACTGAAACTCCAAAAACCCTCGGACACTACAGAGAAACCAGGACATGTCTGTCAGCAGGCCCCTTTGATCCAGCCAAATCACTCGGGCGCGAGATTTAAGATCCACTTCCTTCACTCTGTTCAATCTCATTCCCAAAACGTCCTAACCCAGCTACCTACTCATTTCTCACCATGTAAATATTTAATTAAAAGCAATGGTAAAAGCTAAAAACAAAGGAAAAAGCAAACAGGAAAGTAAAAGTTACAGTGCAGTGTAAGTTATCAATAAAAAGAAAAATCTTAAATATTTAATTAAAAGCAGTGGTAAAAGAAAGGTCTTCAGTCTTGATTTAAAAGAACTGACAGTTTCAGCAGACCTGCAGTTATCTGGGAGTTTGTTCCAAATATACGGAGCATAATAACTGAACGCTGCTTCTCCTTGTTTAGTTTTGACTCTGGGGACAGAAAGCAGACCTGCCCCAGACGACCTGAGAGGTCTGGTTGGTTCATAACGAAGCAGAAGATCAGAAATATATTTTGGCCCTAAACCATTTAGTGCTTTGTAAACTAACAGCAGGATTTTGAAATCAATTCTTTGACATACAGGAAGCCAATGTAAAGACCTCAGAACTGGAGTGATGTGATCCACCTTTTTGGTCTTAGTGAGGACTCGAGCAGCTGCGTTCTGAATCAGCTGCAGCTGTCTGATGGATTTCTTAGGGAGCTCTGTAAGGACACTGTTACAGTAGTCAAGTCGACTGAAGATAAATGCATGGATAAGCTTTTTCAGGTCCTGCTGAGACATAAGGCCTCTTATCCTTGATATATTCTTCAGGTGATAGTAGGCTGACTTTGTAATTGTCTTAATATGGCTCCTCAAATTCAGGTCTGAGTCCATGACTACACCAAGATTTCTGGCTTGATCCGTGGTTCTTAACATTACAGATTGAAGTCGAGCACTGACTTTCAATCGTTCCTCCCTGGCTCCAAAAACAATAACTTCGGTCTTATCTTTGTTTAATTGGAGAAAATTCTGGTACATCCAGTCGTTGACCTGCTCAATACAATTACTCAGCACCTGTATGGGATCATAGTCTCCTGGTGAAATGGTTATGTAGATCTGTGTGTCATCTGCATAATTATGGTAACATATTTTGTTGTTTTTCATAATCTGAGCCAGTGGAAGCATGTAAATGTTAAACAAAAGAGGTCCCAGAATGGAGCCTTGGGGAACTCCACATGTCATTTTTGTCAGCTCAGATGTGTAGTTACCTATAGACACAAAGTAGTCCCTGTCCTTTAAGTAGGATTCAAACCAGTTTAGTACTGTGCCAGAAAGTCCAACCCAGTTTTCAAGTCTGTCTAGTAATATGTTGTGGTCTACCGTGTCGCATGCAGCACTGAGATCCAATAATACTAAAACTGAAATTCTGCCACTGTCAGTGTTTAAATGGATGTCATTGAAGACCTTAACTAGAGCCGTCTCAGTGCTGTGGTGTGGTCGAAAACCTGACTGGAAGACATCAAAACAGTTATTTAGTGCCATGAAAGCACTCAGCTGTTGAAAAACAGCCTTTTCAATGATTTTACTTAAAAATGGGAGATTTGATATGGGCCTATAATTCCTCATTAGTGAACTGTCTAGATTGCTCTTTTTAAGAGTGGCTTAATGACTGCAGTTTTCAGGGCCTGTGGGAAAAAACCTGAGAGGAGAGACATGTTGACAATTTGCAGTAAATCTAAGGCCATGCATTTAGACACCTTTTTTGAAAAACCCTGTTGGCAGAATATCAAGGCAGCATGAGGAGGATTTCAAATGTTGTATTATGTCCTCCAGGTTTTTATGGTTAATAGAATCAAATTGTCTCATGCTATATGAATTGTTTTTAAGTGGACACAGGGATAGGACATGTCCTGTACCTGACATGGAGCCACTGATTGCTTGCCTAATTGTTTGAATTTTGTCTGCAAAGAAGGAAGCAAATTCATTGCAGGCCCTGGTGGATAGAAGGTCAGAGGCTACAGACACAGGAGGGTTGGTTAGCCTGTCGACAGTAGCAAACAGGGCACCTGCATTATTAGTGTTTTTGGTGATGATGTCAGAGAAGAAGGACCGCCTTGCATTTCTCAGTTCCAAATTATAAATGCGAAGTCTCTCTTTATAGATGTCATAATGGACCTGGAGATTTGTTTTCCTCCACCTGCGTTCAGCTTTTCGACACTCTCTTTTTTTTGAGTTCTAACCAGCGTGGCATTTCTCCATGGAGATCTTCTCTTACCAGAGACCACCTTCACCTTGGCTGGTGCAATGGCATCAATAACATTTGTAATTTTAGAACTGAAATTATCCACAAGCTCATTGACTGAGACCTGTGGAAGGGCAGGTGTCTGGGAGAAAGCCTCAATAAATTCTTCACTAGTGTTCTCTGTGATATGCCGTTTTGTGATGACCTCTGTTTTAACATTTGTGTGCACGCAGATAGCACTCTCAAAGAAAACACAGGAATGATCAGAGAGAGCAACATCAGTCACCACAACCTTGGAAATGTCCAGACCCTTGGAGATGACCAAGTCCAAAGTGTGCCCCTTATTGTGCGTGGGCTCCGTCACATGTTGGGTCAGTCCATAATTATCGAGAAGACAGAACAGTTCTTTAGTCCCTCTGTCCTGGGGGTTGTCAACATGGATGTTAAAATCACCAACAATAACCACACAGTCAAAGTCAACACAGATTATAGACAGCAGTTCACCAAAGTCATCAGAAAAGTTTGCACAGTATTTAGGGGGCCTGTAGATGTTTAGAAAAATAGCTCTAGAAGAGGAATTCAGCTGAAGAGCCACATATTCAAAAGAAGCAAAATTCCCATAAGAAATCTTTTGCATTGGAGGAGTCATTAAACAAAATGGCAACTCCACCTCCTCTCTTATGCACTCTGGCTTCACTCATAAAACTGAAGTTGGGAGGGTCGACTTCGATAAGGACAGCTGCACTGTTATCTTGGTCCAACCAAGTTTCAGTTAAAAACATGAAATTAAGATTGTGAGTTATTATAAAATCATTGATTAAAAATGTTTTTCCTGCCAAAGACCTAACGTTTAACAAAGCTAATTTTAGTGAGTTAAAAACATTATCTGGCCCACTTTTTTCAACAGGCTGCGGCTGACGAGGAATTAATACTAAACTTGCTGGCTTCCTGTTTTTAACACATTCACCACACTTTTTTCTGTTACCTATCAAGACAGGGATGGAGAAGACTACCGAGCACATTGGGCCCCGGCTTGTCCTGGGAAGAGTCATTAGTGCTATTTTCCTTGTAGCCTGGACCCAGCACATATCAGACAGAGCTTATTGGGCTTTTAGCCATTGTGAGCGGGAGGGCGGGTTGTGCCTGGAGGACTTAGAGCCAGTGGTGGAGGTGGACGGTGAGGGGGTTTAGGGTAGAGAAAATGGGAGTGGAGCGAGGGAAGGGGCGGGGAGTAAATTTGGTCCCAGCTCTAACCAGGTCTTCCATGTGATCAGTGAAGTCCAGCAGAGGGGAGAGGGGAGAAAGTGTGTCTGGAGATGGGGATTGGGGGGGTAGAGATGGTGAATCCTCACTGTTGGTTTTCAGTGAGAGAGGTGGAGGCTCTTCCTCTTGGCTCAGATGTCTCCCGTGATCACAGCTCTCTTCCGGCGGGGGCTGGGGTGGCTCTCCTTTAAGGTTTCTGGCGTGTTGTGTTTTGTCTTCTTCTTGTTTTGATTCCTCTTGTCTCTTGTCCTTGGCAGAGGGAACAGATGAGTGACGCAGAAAGTAAAACAGGTTGGAGCTAAACAATTTTACTCCTGACTCGTTAAGGCGAAGTCCATCTGCCTTAAAAAGATGTCTGCGGTTCCACAGAATAAAGTTCTCAATGAAATGCACTGAATGGACAGCACATGCCGCTGAGAGCCACCTGTTCAGTGCCATCAGTCTGCTGAATCTCTCAGCTCCTCTTCGGACTGGCGGTATAGGGCCACTGATAAACACCTCAGCATTCAAAGAGCTGACTGTGTTCAACAGATTATTAAAGTCCTCTTTCAACACTTCAGACTGTTGCTTCACAACATCATTGGCCCCAATGTGCAGTATGATGTTTTTCACAGCAGGATGTTCAGCCACAATATGCAGGATTCTTTCTGCCAAGTCAGACACCGTATCCTTTGGAAAGCAGAGTACTTTGGTGTTCTTACTGCACATGCTTCTTACATCATTTACAGCAGCGTCACCCACAATCAGAGTTTGAGGCCCAGTCGTTAGCTTTCGCTGCAGCCTTTTACTGTCTGATTTACTCTCAGTCCTTACCCTTCTGTGTGAGGATGGGATGTTATCCAGGTCATCAGAAGGAGATCCAGGGTCCTGCAATAGTGGTGAAAATCTGTTCTGCTGTTGCACACTCGGCTGTTGGGGAGGTTTGTTGCTAACTCTCCCTTTCGCCGCTGTCCACGGCTGTGTCCTACCAAGAACAGGGGTTGAAGAGGCGCTCTGCCTGGATGATAATGCAGGCCAGCCAGTCGCATCACAAATCTCAGGGCGCTGTGTTCTGCCTGTTACTCGTCCTCCCATTTCCCAAGAAAATGATTTACTCTTAGGCTTTGCACCCAGAGCGTTCCAGGGAGGACTCCCACTTTTAGATTTATTACCCAGTACACAGGCCTCCTGCTTCTTGGTAGTCTTGTTGGTGCTAATTAGCCGTGTGTTAGCATGCTCTTGTCCACTGTTTTGGCTCCACGGGAAAGTGGTGTCATTCCCACATAATCCATTCACTTCCACATTCACTTCTAACCTTTGGATCTTGGTTTCCAGCCCTGTAATTTTCTGTAGAAGTTTGTAGAAGTCATCCCTGGAGAAGGGGGGCATCTTGTTGCTAATTAGCATTAGCTATAGCTCCAGTCACTGTGGTACGGGCTAGTGCTATTGATAGGCCGCACTCGCGTAGCACTAAGATCATAAAAAGTTTTTAAAGTATGGCAGGAGCCTACTTTATCTGACAGTCCCTGTGATTTAAAAGTATCCAAGAGCTGCTGGCTTCTAGCAGGGTAAAAAAAAAAGAAGGAGACTTTAAGCGAAAATAAAGCAAAAGAATGCAAGGAGAGGCAAGAGCAAGCAGCAAAGCGTCTGCACTGTAAGAAAGCAGGAAGCAATCAGTGAGGTAACAAATGCGTGAACAAGTTTCTCTGCATCATCTCAATGCAGAAAGTCTCTAATTTTCACAATATTGCGAAGGTGACAATAGGCAGTCCTTGTAGTTTTCTTTATGTGTGCATTGAAAGACAGGTCTTGATCAAAAATAACTCCCAGATTCCTCACGGTGGTACTGGAGGCCAAAGTAATGCCATCCAATGCAACTATGTCTGCAGACAAGGTGTCTCGGAGTAGTTTGGGTCCAAGTACAAGAACCTCAGTTTTTTCAGAGTTAAACATCAAGAAATTGTAAGACATCCAAGTCTTCACATTCTTAATGCACATGTGAAGCCTTGTTAGCTGGTTTGTTTCATTAGGTCTGATAGAAAGGTATAACTGAGTGTCATCAGCATAACAGTGGAAGTTTATACTGTGATTCCTAATGATATTACCAAGTGGAAGCATAAACAGGCTGAATAATGTGGGTCCAAGGAACCTTGTGGAACTCCATGGGTAACTCTGCTGTGCAGAGAAGACTTATCGTTTACATGTACAAACTGGGTGCGATCTGATAGGTAGGATTTAAACCAGGATAAAGCGGTACCTTTGATGACGATATAAATGTTCAAGTCTCTGTATTAAAATATGGTGATCAATTGTATCAAATGCCGCACTTAGATCCAATAAGACCAGTACAGTGACTAGTCTATTATCTGATGCTATTAAAAGATCGTTAGAAATTTTTACCAGTGCTGTCTCTGTACTATGATGCATTCTGAAAACAAATTTTTCGAATAAGTTATGGCTATCTAAAAATTCACAGAGTTGATTTGCCACGATTTTTTCAAGGATCTTGGATATGAAGGGAAGGTTAGATATCGGCCTGTAACTGTCTAAAACCCCTGGATCAAGGGTAGGCTTTTTTAAGAAGTGGTTTAATAACGGCTTCCTTAAAAAACTGAGGTACATAGCCTGTTGTTAATGAAAGGTTAATAATATTTAACAGACAAATGCCAACTGATGGCAAAACATCCTTGAGCAGTTTGGTTGGGATAGGGTCTGTGAGGCAGGTCGTTGGTTTGGATGAGGACACAATTGAAGTAAGTTAGTGAAGGTTGATAGTCGCAAAACAGTCCAAATATCCATTGAGTTCCAAAGGTGTTTCTGAATAGAATAAGGGCATGTCGGCATCCATTGAGGATAGGAGGTGCTGAATTTTATTTCTAATAATAAAAATTTTGTCATTAAAATGTTTCATAAAAATGTCACTACTAAGATCAAGAGGGACACCTTGTTCGTTAGAGCAGTGGCTTCCCCGTCAGTCTAGCAACCGTGTTGAAAAGGAACCTGGGATTGTTCTTATTTTCCTCTATTAATTTTGAGTAATATGCTGCTCTAGCGCTGCGGAGGGCCTTCCTATACATTCAGACTGTCCTACCACATTAAGTAAGAGTCTTCTTGATGAGTGTGTCACCATTTCCTCTCAAGTTTCCGTGTTGTTCTCTGCAACTTGCGTGTGTGACTGTTGTACCCTAGTCTTCTATGTTTAATCTTTAATCTTTACTTTTTCAATGGAGAAATAGTGTCCAGTGTCATTCGGAGCAGTCCTATAGTTCTGTCCACGAGATGATCGATTTGTGGAGGATCAATTTGAGAGGGAAGGACATTAGAATAGGAGTCTATAGGAGGTTGTATGAGACACATGGTAGAGGTACACACTGATGCAATAGCATCCTTAAACTTAAGTACGGCACCATCAGATAGGGATCTAGTATAGGCATGTTGGCTTGGTGGCTTGAAGTCCATCAATTGGAACTCAAAAGATAATAGATAGTGGTCAGATTAAATAGGATTATGAGAAAAAAACACCAAGTTTTCAATTTCAATACCATATGATAATACTAGGTCAAGGGTATGGTTGAAACAGTGTGTGGGTTTATGAACGCTTTGACAGACGCCAACCGAATCAAGCAATGAAGTAAATGCAATGCTGAGGCTGTCATTCTTGACGTCCACATGAATATTAAAATCACCTACTATCATTACTTTGTCTGTTTTAAGGACTAAGTCAGATAAAAATTCTGTGAATTCGGATAAAAACTGGGAGTATGGACCAGGAGCACGGTACACAATAACAACTAAAATCTGCTGCATATTTGTCCAGGTTGAGTTTGAAATACCAAGAACAAGGCTTTCAAAAGATCCATAACTTAGTTTGGGTTTTGATTTGACTAAAAGGTCAGAACGAAAAATAGCTGCAACTCCCCCACCTCGGCCCATGTCTCGAGGTATGTGCGTGTTACTATGACTGGGAGGAGTGGATTCATTAAGGCTTACACAATCATCTTGACCCAGCCAGGTTTCAGTTAAACAGAACAGATCTATATTATGATCCGATATAAGTTCATTAATCAGTACAGCTTTTGAAGACAGAGATCTGACATTTAATAGCCGACACTTAATTTTCATGCTATTATGTTCTTTCTAAGCAGTTGTATTAATCTTAAGTTGTGAGACACAGCTGTGTTTCTGTTAACTTTTGGTTTAGGTGAACGAACAGATGCCATTACTATGGGAATATGAGAGTGGTGCATGTTTATACTTGTCAAAATCAAAGATGAGGGCAACTGCCAGGGGGAGCCCCTGGTGGAAACAGCGCAGGTCTGTGCAGCTGTGGATGTAGAGTAAGTGGCAGCTACTGTGGAGGGGGTGTGTGGCGTAACTAGTCAGACACGTGGGGCACATTGTACAGTGTGCTGGATATTAGCAGCCAACATGCGGCTGCCTAATCTGCTGGGATGAACCCCATCAGTCCGGAAATAAGTAGAGCGGTTCCAGAACAGATTAAAATTGTCAATAAATCCAAAGCCGTGACTTTTGCAGGCTGACTGGAGCCAGGAATGAAGGGAAAGAAGTCTGCTAAAACGTTCCGTTCCGCGACCGAGCGTGGGAATAGGGCCGGAAATAAAAACTGATTTTCCACAGCCATTTAAGAATTTAAAAAGTTTGTTAAAATCCCCTTTTGTTAATTCAGAGGCACCCCGAGCTGCATCATTTGCCCCGACATGCAAGACTACACGACAAATGGAGGGTAGGAGTGAGTGGAACAGTTCCGGGAGTTTATCCAGGATAACCGGGACTGTGGCTCCAGGGAAGCAATGAGTAGCGGTACTGAAGAACCGGATGGTCCGGATAATTGAGTCTCCAACTATCAGGGTAGTCGGGAGAAAAAGAGGACGAAGAGATGGTGATTGTGTGGACTTACAGTTGGAGGTGTGTGATCCAGGCTGTCCACACTGTTTTCGGAGGCCGGCGGGCTCGGCGGGGAAGCAGCCTCAGACCTGGTAGGGCAACTGCTCTCCGACTCCGAGTGAGGAAGGCCCCCGGATCGCCGTAGCACTGCCTCCTTCAGGATTTTTCGCCGAGCAATGGAAGTTGCAGAGCGGGATGGCGGTTGAAGGGGTTTGCCCGTTGTTTGGACAGAGGTCTTGGCACTGTCAGCCATTAATGGAGGGAAGGCGACAGTATCACTGAGTGAAGGGGGAGCTGCAGACTCAGACTCACTCCGCGCCTCGGTCCGGCCTGTGCCAAGGCAAGGTGGGGCATCTGAGCCGTGGGAACAGCGAGGTGTATCTGATCACCGTCAGCCGCCAGAGCCGTGAAGCGGTTGGCGAGGCACAGGTGAGGTGGAGAGGCAGCCCGGAGACCCTCTTACGACCGCGGATGTCCACCTCAGTCCAGGGCGTTCCGTTTGGTGTTGAGCAGGAGGGCCGCAGATGACAAGAAGGATCCCATACTGACGTGTCCTGGAGAGTATTTTGCGAAGTTAGCATTCGTGAGTGCTCTCTCATCATGAAGTTAGATATTAATGGGAGACGGGCCTTAAAGCGGGACAAGAGTGAGTTCCTTTGTTGGAGTTCATCAGAGAGCCGTCGGACATCCTCCGTAAGGTCAGCAATTTTCTGTTGTGCTTTGTCAAGGAGAAAACTGTCCGCACAGGGTTCACAGGCAAATTTCACTGTAAATTTGTACTGCAATCCACTCTGCTGCTCGCTGACTGCTTCTTCCTTTTAGGTGAGGTGAGGAACGAAAATTGTAGATCGAGAGCTTTGCCTTTCGGCTCAGCTCTCTTTTCGTCACAACGGTACGGTAAAGCGAGTGCAACACCGCCCCCGCTGCTCCGATTTTCCAGCCAATCTCCTGCTCCAGTCTCCCCTCACTCGTGAACAAGACCCCGAGGTACTTGAACTCCTTCACTTGGGGTAAGGACTCATTCCCTACCTGGAGTTGGCACTCCATCGGTTTCCCGCTGAGAACCATGGCCACAGATGTAGAGGTGCTAATCCTCATCCCAGCCGCTTCGCACTCTGCTGCGAACCGATCCAGTGAGAGCTGAAGGCTACGGACCGATGATGCCATCAGGACCACATCATCCGCAAAAAGCAGTGACGAGATCCCAAGCCCACCGAACCGCAGTCCCTCCTCGCCATGGCTACGCCTCGATATCCTGTCCATGAAAATCACAAACAGGATTGGTGACAAAGCACAGCCCTGGCGAAGGCCAACCCCCACCTGGAAAGAGTCCGACTTACTGGCAAGTACTCGGACACAGCTCTCGCTTTGGATGTACAAGGATTGGTCATATGCCTTCTCCAGATCCACAAAGCACATGTAGACTGGATGGGCATACTCCCAAGCCCACTCCAGGATCCTTGTGAGAGTAAGGCCGGGCTCCGTGGCAAACCCGGCCACCAGACACTCGCCGACGAGCCCTCCCTCTGGGCCTGGCTCCAGACGGGGGCCCCGGGCTTCCTCCGGGCAGGGTTTCTCCTCCTCTTTTATTATTTTCCATCAGGGGTTTTTGTGAACCATTCTTGGTCTGGCCCCTCACCTGGAACCTCTCTGCCTTGGGAGACCCTACCAGGAACACTAGGCTCCAGACAACACAGCCTCCAGGTTCACCAGGGCACGCGAACCTCTACACCACGATAAGGTGATGGTTCACCGGAAAGGGGCTTGTACCCATGTGTATCTAAATTTCATTTCACACCTGTTGTAATATGACTATTGAAACCTATTTTGTAAATACTTATTAAATTATTATACTTATTATTGACTTTAAGAATAGTGTTTTTATGATAAAAATCTTTTGTTTTTCCAGCCTCTTATGCTGACCAGTCTGAGGATGCACAAAGAGGACGACAGTGTCTGGTTCTTCAAAAACAAACTGAACTGAAAGCAGAAATGATAAAAGTCAAGGGTTTTTACAGGAGAATCCTCAGCCACCAACCACTTCTGGAAATGGACTCGTCGGAGGACGAGATGTCAGAAGACGATGCAGCCGACATGGATTCCAGCACTGATGATGATGAAGACTGAATGCACTGTAGAGGAGTCTGAAAAGATGCCTTTCAGATGAAGACTGACAAAAGACGCCAACCACCGGCTCTACCAGGAAATTACAGCTGTTATTGACCAATGCCGTTCTGCGCTCTGTCATCAATGTAAATGCCTTTCTAGTCTTTGGGACCACTCAAAGCGCTGTTACACTACATGCACACACATTCATACACTGAGCCAAAGAGCTCTAACAGACGCTAACATTCAGACGTTCATAGGCACCAGGGGCAACTCAGAGTTCAGTATCCCCAGTAGGTGGGGATTGAAACGCCCATCTTCCAGTTAACAGCCGACCCACTCTACCACCTGAGCCATAGCCGCCACTGACATCAAACATGTCAAACAGCAGGAAAGAAAGCTACATAATGCCATACTATAATGATTATTATTATTATAATAATGATCATTATGAAGCACCGTGACTGTAAACTTAATAGTTTCTTCCTGATTCTGCCAAATAATGTCAGCAACCTTATGGGTCTCCGCTGCAAATACATCCAAACAAAGGTTTTATACCCATTGCATCAAGGACACTTCCTCTAACCCTGACTGAGGAAGCAGCTCTTAAATATCCTGTTAGAAATACTGTCAGAGAATGCTTTAGACTTGTGAGTTCAGAGTATGTTGTCTCGTGTGCTAATAGTCATTTGTTATGTCTAATGTGTTTTATTTACTGTGTTGCCCAGGTTCATAGTTTCTGACTCTGAAGTACAGAAAGTAAATCCCACAGACCTTGGTTGTGTAGTCATTAAAAGCTGAAAGAGGTGTGTGTTTTCACCTTGTCAGTACATGTTGATGTTCTGATGCCATGTTGCAGATTAAGTTTTTAGTCTAACTGCAGACTGATTTTCCTGAGCTATGACCTGCCCTGGCAATCGACCCCAAACAAACTTGGTTAAGACTTGATGTTACTGTAAATAAAACTTTCCCACAATGATATCTGACTGTGTTTTCAGTCATTTCCACAGCACACTTGAGAAATCTATTGAAAAGTAAAGAAAAAGAAAAAACAAGCAGAACAGCAGCCTAATGGTAATAATTATTATTCTATATTATAAGTCTATAAAATCACTGCAATACTCAGTCAGTCTTCTAAATCATGCTGCATTTAAATGAAGCTGTGTTTAGACTATAACGTAGGGAACTGTTCGTGTCCATAAAGGTCACTCTGCTACCAGCAGGATGAAATTACATGTGAAAACTGGCCTATCAGGATAACCTACTGTTTCACTATATACACAGATTTGCCCCCTCGCCATCTTTAACTGCCCCCTCAGTCACTTTATCCAGGCTCCGGGCCTGTCAGGATGTTAGCATGACAAATCTTCCACTTTACATTAAAGTGCTTTTATTGTGAATAAATCTGCTGTTAGCCCAATCAGATCAATGCAACCCTCGACAAAACATCATGACATACTTGTGTTGAATGGATCAAAAGCCTGAGTGATATGAAGCTGCTGTCAAACTGTAGATGCAGTTGAATCTTTAGTGTTGTCTGCTTTGATAATATTAAAATGTTTTTATGAGGATGAACCTAATAAAACTGCTGATAAACCCAAATATATTTTAATATTGTTATATGTTTGCCTCATTCCTTTATAGTCAAGAGTTTCTCCACATCACCGCTGCAAACAGAAAGCAGCCTATTGGCTAAAACAGTCTGTGGGATTTCCTACAGATGGTGACGTCATTTTCCAGAGAGCTGATTGGTCGGTAGGCGGCGTTTTCACAGAGTTAATCTCTTTCCTGGAACATCGCCTGCTGGAGCAGGTTAGCCGTTCATAAAAAAAATTAAAAGTTAACCTGTTACAGAGACAGATTACATTACAAGACTGCAGAGACAGGGCACAGTCAATATCAGGGCACTATCTACTGCCCCTATACTGAGACAGAACCTAAAGAGCTGTGGCTGGAACAGATTAAAAAATCTAAACTGTAAATAGGTTAGGATGTTCCTATACAGATTAAGCATTATGTATAGTGTTTTAAATATTTGTTTGCTTTATTTTATTTATATATACTTTTTCAGGTATTTTATACTTTTTTAAAGGTTTTTTGTACACAATGTTAGTTTGTTGTGTTTGTTAATTCTCTCTTTCCTAACGTGGTGTTAAATACTACACTTTTTATAGTTTTATATATGAATCTTGCAGTCAGTCATTTCTTGTGTACAAAACAAGATGACTTTAATATGTTGTATGGTTTATTTATTTAGTTTAGCTTATTTGTTTATAATATCGTGGACAGTCCCTTTTGATCAGGTTTATCAGGTTTTTTATACTTTTTTAAAGTTTTATACATTTTTTACAGAATATATTAGTTTGTTGTGTTTGTTAATTCTGTCTGGGAAATTACCTACTTTTTATACAGTTGTTTTTAATAAATTGTTTATCCCAACATACACTTTATAAATAAACTAATTGTACACTGTACACCAGAAGAATTCTTGGTCTGTGAGTTGAAAACAGTAATTGTCTTAATCTAATTGAAATTTGACCAAATTCATTAGGATCACTAAATGTTAAATAAGAGTTACATGCAATGTTGAGCCTAATAAACAGCATCAGGTATAACACAGTAGTCGGCAGTGTTTCTAAGGTGAAACGACAATAAGCACTAATAAGCACATTAGAAAGCTTTGGGTCCTCTGTGCTAGGTGGGACTCGAACCTGCGACCGTTGGATTCACATTGAGCTTCCCTTTTCTACCAGAAACACTACAATTTCAGCAATTCAATTACAGTTCTACCATGTAGCAACTAGGTAACAATTAACAACTTGGTTACTTCAGCCTCTCTCATCTTTTCTTTCATTCTTTCTGTTTTAATATTTAATTTTTTTCTCTTTTTTTCTCCTTTCCCTTCTTCCCCCCTTCTTCCCCTTTTTTCTTCTTCCCCCCACCACCTGGTGGACTATTGTTCCCAGCTTATTTGCAGCCCTGAGTGCGTTTGGTCATTTATAATGACTGTTCAACATTTGGTACTCAAATACAAGATGACACAGTATTCAGATTCTCAGGAAATCTTTATTGATTGCAAGCAAAAGGAATCATCAGCATTACACAGATGTGACTGAGAAGAGGCGGTCTCTCAGTTCTTATAGTACTTTCAGATAACACACATCAGGACAACAACATGATGAACAGGATTTCACTCAAGGTATTCAACCTTTATTTACTTGGTGACATTTCCTTGGCTGAAAAGACATTGTATTTCTGTTCTTACACTACAATATCTATCACAATAACACCTTCCACCTGCATCGTCTCCTTAAACTCCTCCACATGTACAGTATATCCCGTTGTTGTGCAGAAATGTTTCAAACACTCTCAGAAGACACAGGAAGAGGTTTCAACCCCCTCCAGGCTAAACTCCTTTATACTGAGTTTACTTGTAATTAGTTTCCCAAAAACCTAAACATTCTTGGCAGCTGTTTAAGTCTAAATGAAAATTTTCATGGCAATATAGTAGATTATAGCACAGTATAGTAGCATTATTGATCTCAGGTTTTTTGAATCATCCTTCTGGAGTCATTGAATTCTCAGTTTTGACTGATCAGAAAACCACTGAAGGTGGTAGACTTGTTGTCTGCCAAAATACTATAACCTTTAGGCAGGCGAACAAATACTTTACTCCCTTGCTTAAGCTCTAGAAATGCTGCATTTCCTGAATTATCAGCTTTGTCATCACATGTCGAGACAATGATGTCATTGTCCTTCATCAGTGAAAGGCCTGATTTCTCTGCTTGTCCGGATTGATGGAAGAAGGTAAAATAATAATTCCCTGTAACAGGCGCAGTAAAGACACCTGTGGAAATGAAAGAGTATTGATAAAAAGTTAGTAGATCCAATTTAACACCTTGGGGCCTGAATTTATTTACAGTAAAAAAAACGTTTTAATTATTTCGTGTTTTCATTTGCTTTCAAGCTGATGTTAAACCAAGTGGAAATTCTTAATTTGTCTATAGAACAGATATAAATCAATGTATGATGTAGGTATGATGCAAATTAGCAACAACAGGCATAAATGACAAACCAGTGCCTGCAAAAGGTTCCTAGGTACGTATCGAATATGCACAAACAGGCATTGGGGGAATACATGCGCTATATTGGCTGCAGTTTGAAAGGAAGAGGTGTGATGCGAATTTGCGACAATCGGCATCAAGGGGTTAAAGTACTCTCTCTAAAAAAAAGTTAAATCAGAGCTTCTTCTAAAAAAGAGCTGCCTGCTGCTGCAGGAAACATGGTGGATCTCAACTGACTGAACCAACCAGTATATGTGTTCTGTAAAACTTAACTCAATTAAAGTAGAGTAAAAGGTTCCTTAGAGCTGATGGTTAGTGCATAAGCTATTCTGTCACAGCGAGCACCTCCTTTTATCTACATAAAGTCAATTCATTCCTTGTTCATTTAGAAAATATTGATGTATTGGTCTGGACTTGTTATCAGTAATTAGATTATTGATATGATTTATGATACACTGTATCCAGTTTAAACCCGTATGTCAAATGTCTCAATACTTAAACCAAACAATTAACATGTGTGACATAATTACCTGAAGCGGCATCGAAGGCTTTACCAATGTTTGTGATCTGACGGACGAAAACCAGAGTTTGGTCTGCCCCCGAGGGTCCAAACTGCCCATCTGCCACTGCAGTGAACATCACCGTTTTAGCTACAAAACCAAACATTTTCAAGATGTTATTTTGTTGAAGCATTTCCGTTCATCACAATACATCTTTAGCTTAGAGAACAAATTGTGGGTTGAACTTCATACTGATTTTCTACCTAACATATCATTGAAATACATTTTTCTTTGAAGATGTAAAATATGACTTTTTATGTGCAGAAAATCAGAGAAACAATGTCCTGAAAAAAAAAAGATTTTTTGAAAGTGAGATCATCTGACCGAAGACTTCTGTCTGTCTGGAGATCCAGCTCTAAATTTTTCTTTTGCTGCCCCAAAACTTTGAAAGTCTCTTCCTCCCATTATTGAGATTTTTTCCAAGATTCATCTTGAAATATCCTTTTACTTTCTAACCTTGCCTAACCTAACTAGCTCAGGTATTTTCCCAGAAGTCTCTGTAGGTCTGTGTTGACCATGTGCCTTAAATTTTATCATTATATTTAATATCATCATTTTCATTTTTACTATGATCACTCTGTCTCTTTTAGTGCCGTTTGTTTCATTCTTTAGTTTTTTGTTTTGTTTTATCCTTTCTTAGCTGTGAAGCACTTTGGATCAACTGTGTTGTTTATAAAGCTCTATATAAATAAAGTTTAGTAAATAGAAAGCTTAGTTGAGTTAATAAAGTCTGAAGAAAAGGTTTTTACTTTACCAGCCATCTCTGTTGGTCAATCAGTTGTATTGGGATGCCAGGCAGACCGTTTTGCTTGTCTTGGCTCTGTCTCCAAAGCTGTGATTCAGAGGATCCCTGCTCCTGCTTTTATGTTGTTGGATGAATGACGTTGTGTAACTCCCTTACCCAATTCCAAAGAATCAGAAGGGGTGGGGCTTTGCGATCCTTACCATTAGGATAGGAATAAATAAGACTTTTACATGGAACAAAGAAATTTTTAAAAATTATAGAAAAAAAAGTATTTTTCATGGTGCAGTGCTGAGTGAGTGATGAATTTAGGAGTCTCACAGCCTTAAGGAAGAAGTTGTTGAAGTCTGGTGGTATAGTAGTGGACAGCCTTTATTTGTAGTATTTTAATTGAGTGGTATGACCAAATTTGTTTTATGAATGATAATAAAAAATATTAGTAGTAATTACTACCATCGCAGCTAGCCGCAGTAAGCTTGCTACTAGATATAACCAGATAGTGCAGAAGGTCCAAAACTAATTTCACTCCAGCCGGAGCTTCTGTGAAACTGAGACTGATAATACCTGAAGCTTCAAAGATCACTGCTGCTTCAGATGGCACTTCATTTAGTTTGAGGGGTTTGAAAATGTTTCTGTGCACATAGCACATAGTGGGATGACATATGGTAATAATCAAAAGTATGAGGATTTTTCCTCCTGGTACCAAGTAATAAATTAATGGGGAAATTAAAGTAATTTTGTCACTCTCCAATCACACTCATATTTAATGCCATAAGCTAATCAACCATAAAGTTTAAATACATGAACCCACAGTGGCACTCAACACACGACAAAACTACATACAAAAGGTACATTCATGATCATGTCAGCCTTCAGCTGCTTCAAGCAACCAGACGTCACTGTTTCTGCTGAGTAAATGCTCTTCATCTAAAATTAAATTCACCAAAAGCACATTTACATTTTAAGAGGAGTGGGGATCCTTGATTTCCTGTTAGAGCAGCCCAGATTATTCTGGAATGAATTCAAATGTTACAGATTTTTTCACTAAAGATTTATGTGAACTCTAAACCAGCACAGTGTAACAAAAATAGGTGTTAAGATTAGTAATGCTGTTTACGCCAAATTCTACCATACCTATGTCATGAAACTTAAGAATAAAAATCAGTAAAAAGATTTTTAGGTAGCAGGAATACAAAGAAGCGATCCTCAACATTTATTGTTTTATGGATTCACAATAAAGAATATAACATTTAGATACAAAATACAATTGATTGAAAGAAGCCATATATGGGGAAAAAGTCAAAGCTCCAGATTTGATTAGATGTTCACTTTTTCATGTCCACTGTTATCAATAGTAAAATCAAGATTATTTAAAAAAAATTAATTGTGCTTAAAAACACTCAATGTGTATACATATATTTGATATTCAGTGTCTTATGACTTTATAGATAGCAAATGCTTGATTGTGTAGTTTCTGAAACACAGCCATTCCTTTATCACATGTCTGGCGGTGATAATGACTGGCTGTTTTTCTCAGGAAAAGTTGGGAGTGCACTATACTGTTCCGACTAATGTGAAAGGTTGCCCCAGCTAATTAGATGTCTGAAAAAAAGTCTTAAGAAGTGTTGGCCTTGCACCAACTTTGTTTTACAGATGTTTAACACAGTTATATCTTAAAAGAGAATACATAATAATAATAACAATAATCTCTATTTAACCCAATTGTGCCCAAGACTTTATATAGATTGATATGGAAAACAAAGATCTGATTGGTCTAAAGTCTTGAAATCTGGTATGTACTTACTTTGGGCAAGTATAGTACAACTTTGAATTTGAAAAATATAAAATCCTACTTTAATCAGTGGTGAAAGTCAGGATTTCGTTAATGAGGAAAAGCGTCTAAATTGTGTCAATTAAATGTCTTCCATGCAATGTTTTTTAACCTTCATATGTGTGCATACTGGTTGGGTTGGTTGGCATATCACTGATATTCAATTTGTTCTATGTTCATAGATCCCAAATACTTGATTGTACTCCTTGAGGAACAATCATACAGTCATCTTGAGATACAGTCATTTCCTTTGCACATCGTTGGCAATTACACTGATGGCTTATTACTTACACTTTGCAAGTAACGGGTTGGACCCCTTTTACCTTCAGAACTACCTGAATTCTTTGTGGCATAGCCTACTTTCAACAAGGGGTTGGAAACATTCCTCAGAGACTGTGGTCTATGTTCACATGACTGCATATTCACCTGCACATCCATGATGGGAATCTCCCGTTCCATCACAGCCCAAAGGTGCTCTATTGGATTGAGATCTGGTGACTGGAGGCCATTGGAGTAAAGTGAACTCATTATTATGTGAAAGAAACCAGTTTGAGATTATTTGAGCTTTTGAGCTTTGTGACATGGTGCACTACTGGAAGTAGTCATCAGAAGATGGGTACACTATGGACATAAAGGAATGGACAGGGTCAGCAACAATACTCAGGTAGGCTGTCGCATTTAAAGCCCCCCTCCAGCCATTTTTAACGGCCGTTTTTGGCGACCGTTCTTTCTCAAACAGAGAATGGGGGTGTGGCTAATAGTCGGACGTAACATTTTGATTTTGACATCAACTCACGAGGTCTGTTCTGGACGTGCTGACGTACTGCGGTAAGCGTGTTGACTCATTTCCGTTTCCGGTGCTTGTGTGTTGGTAGCCTGTTTGCTGCTCTCGCTAAATACCAGATAAAATTGTTAGATTATCATTACAGCGGCCAATTGTCCGCTAAACACTTATTCTTACAGTAAGTTTGCCTAAGCACTCACAGTTCTTTCCATCTTTAGTGACTGCTGTTCGATCTCATAGTTGTTTTCAAAAGTTGGTAGCTAACACTACCGTACTTTAGCTTAGCCGTTAGCGTCTTTAGCTTAGCAGCTAACGATGGCTTCTCCTCCCTCTCTCTCTCCTGCTTTCTCCTGCTCGGTGTGTCAGATGTTCAGTTACTCCTCTGCCTCCTTTAGCGGTAATGAGTAGCGTGTAACAAGTGTAGTTTATTTTTTTAGACATGGAGCGAGGCTCAGTGAGTTAGAAGTCCGGCTCCGCACCTTGGTAGCTCAGCCTACTGTAGCTAGCCAGTCCCGGTAGTCGGTCGCGGACTGGCCTGAGTTAGCCTCTGGTAGCCGTTCCCGGCTTTTCCTGAGCAGCCAGGAAAGGGTGGCTGGGTGACTGTCCGAAGGAGGAATAGTCGTAAGCATTCAAAGCCCTCAGGACACCATCATTCGCTTCCCGTTTCTAACAGATTTTCCCCACTCAGCGACACACCCGCTGAGAAACCAACTCTGATAATTGGCAGCTCCATTTTGCGAAACCAGCGACCATAGTCAAATGCATCCCTGGGGCCAGAGCGGGCGACATCGAGTCCTATTTGAAACTGCTGGCTAAGGATAAACGTAAATACAGTAAGATTGTTATTCACGTCGGCGGTAATGACTCCCGGTTACGCCAATCGGAGGTCACTAAGATTAATGTTGAGTCGGTGTGTTCATACGCAAAAACAATGTCGGACACCGTAGTTTTCTCTGGACCCCTGCCCAATCTGACCAGTGATGACATGTATAGCGCGATGTCGTCATTCCGCCGCTGGTTATCGAGGTGGTGTCCAGCAAACGATGTGGGCTTTGTAGATCATTGGCAGACTTTCTGGGGAAGACCTGGTCTGATTCGGAGAGACGGCATCCATCCCTCTTGGGAAGGAGCAGCTCTCATTTCTAGAAATCTGGCCAACTTTATTAGCGGACCAAATCCATGACAACCCAGAGTTAAGACCAGGAGGCAGAGTCGCAGTCTAACACACTTCTCTGCCCTTCTAATTCAGCAGTTACCCACCCAAAACCCTACGCAGAGTCGCAGTTTAACACACTTCTCTGCTCCTCCGTTTCAGGAGTTACTTAGTGAAAACCCTATAGTGACGGTGTCTGTCCCCCGACCATTGAAATTATTTAAATCAAAGGTAAACAGAAGAGGAGCTGTGCATAAAAACCTCATAAAAATTAAAACCACAGGAGCAATAGTGCAAACGAATAGGAGAGTAAAATGTGGACTCTTAAACATCAGATCTCTCTCTTCTAAAGGTGTACTAGTAAATGAACTAATATCAGATTATGAAATTGATTTATTCTGTCTTACTGAAACCTGGCTGGGTGATGGAGAATATGTGAGCCTAAATGAATCCACCCCTCCCAGTCATATGAATACTCACATTCCTCGAAGCACAGGCCGAGGAGGTGGAGTTGCAGCTATCTTTGACTCTAGCCTAGTCATCAGCTCTAAACCTAAACTAAATTATAACTCATTTGAAAGCCTTGTTCTGAGTCTTTCACACCCAAGCTGGAAATCACTGCAACCAATTCTATTTGTTATAGTGTACCCGAAGCACCTGGGCGTACTCTGAATTCTTATCTGAATTTGCAGAGTTTTTGTCAACTTTAGTCCTTAAAACGGACAAAGTTATTATTGTAGGGATTTTAATATCCATGTGGATGTTGAGAATGACAGCTTTAGTACTGCGTTTATCTCTCTATTAGATTCAATTGGCTTCTCTCAGAGTGTTCATGAACCGACTCACTGTTTTAATCACACCCTCGACCTTGTTCTGGTAAATGGTATTGAAATTGAACATTTAATAGTGTTCCCACAGAATCCCTCTTTATCTGACCACTGTTTGATAACTTTTGAGCTTGTACTGCTGAACTACCCTCCATTGGGCAAAAATGTCTATACAAGATGTCTGTCTGATAGCGCTATAGCTAAATTTAAGGATGCGATCCCATCGGCTCTAAATTCACTATCAGGTATCAAATTAACAGAGGGACTCTTACGCAATTTCAGTCCCTCCCAAATTCGATCATCTTGTTGATAGTGCTGCAGGCTCGCTGCGAACAACACTTCGACTCTGTAGCCCCTCTACAAAGAAAATACTAAAACAAAGACGGTTAGCTCCATGGTATAATACTGAAACTTCGCAAATTGAAGCAAATATCACAGAAACTCGAGAGGAATTGGCGTTCCACCAAACTGGAAAATTCTCGTTTAATTTGGCAAGATAGTCTTAAAACTTATAGGAAGGCCCTCCGTAATGCCAAAGCAGCGTACTACTCGTCATTAATAGAGGAAAATAGGAACAACCCCAGGTTTCTTTTCAGCACTGTAGCCAGGCTGACAGAAAGTCACAGCTCTATTCAGCAAAGTATTCCCATAGCTCTCAGTAGTTACGACTTCATGAGCTTCTTTAATGATAAAATCCTAGCTATTAGAAACAAAATCCACCAAGACCTGCCCTCAACTGGCACCGACTTAACTCAATACTCAGGAACTTTAGAAACAGCTGTAAAACCAGTTATATGTTTAGACTGCTTTGCTTCCCTCAATCCTTATCAACTAACTTCAATAATTTCTTCATCTAAACCATCTACCTGCCTCTTAGACCCCATCCCGACTAGGCTGCTAAAAGAAGTTTTGCCCTTGGTTGGCACTTCTCTGCTGGATGTGATCAATTTGTCTTTATTAACAGGCTACGTGCCACAGTACTTTAAAGTAGCTGTAATTAAACCTCTTCTGAAAAAGCCCAACCTGGATCCAGACGCTTTAGCCAACTATAGACCTATATCTAACCTTCCATTTCTCTCTAAGGTCCTGGAGAAAGCAGTCGCCAAACAGCTGTGTGACTTTCTACATAGCAATAGTTTATTTGAGGATTTTCAGTCAGGATTTCGAGCTCATCATAGCACAGAGACAGCACTGGTGAAAATTACTAATGACCTCCTAACTGCATCAGACAAAGGACTTGTCTCTGTATTGGTTTTACTAGATCTTAGTGCTGCATTTGATACCATTGACCATCAGATCCTATTACAGAGACTGGAACATTTCATTGGCATTAAAGGAACCGCTCTAAGCTGGTTTAAGTCCTATTTATCAGATCGATTTCAGTTTGTACATGTTAACGATGAGTCCTCCATGCATACCAAAGTTAGTCATGGAGTTCCACAAGGATCTGTGCTCGGACCAATCCTCTTCACTTTATATATGCTTCCTTTAGGCAATATTATCAGGAAACACTCCATAAACTTTCATTGTTATGCAGATGATACTCAGTTATATCTATCGATCAAGCCAGATGAAACTCATCAGTTAGCTAAGCTTCAAACGTGTCTTCAGGATGTTAAAACCTGGATGACCTGCAATTTTCTAATGTTAAACTCAGATAAAACTGAAGTTATTGTTCTAGGCCCTAAGCACCTCCGTGACGCATTATCTAAAGATATAGTTTCCCTGGATGGCATCGCCCTGGCCTCCAGCGCCACTGTGAGAAATCTTGGAGTTATCTTTGACCAGGACATGTCGTTCAACTCTCACATTAAGCAAATTTCAAGGACCGCCTTTTTTCACCTACGTAATATTGCAAAAATCAGGAACATCCTGTCTAAAAATGATGCAGAAAAACTAGTCCATGCATTTGTTACTTCTAGACTGGATTACTGCAATTCCTTATTATCAGGCTCTTCGAAAAGTCCATTAAGACTCTTCAGCTGATCCAGAATGCTGCAGCACGTGTTCTGACAGGAACCAGTAAAAGAGATCATATCTCTCCTGTCTTAGCTTCTCTGCATTGGCTTCCTGTAAAATCCAGAATAGAATTTAAAATCCTTCTTCTCACATACAAAGCTCTTAATGGTCAGGCACCATCTTATCTTAAAGAGCTCATAGTACCTTACTACCCCACCAGAGCACTGCGCTCCCAGAATGCAGGGTTACTTGTGGTTCCTAGAGTCTCCAAAAGTAGAATGGGAGCCAGAGCGTTCAGCTATCAGGCTCCTCTCCTGTGGAACCAGGTTCCAGTTTGGGTTCGGGAGGCAGACACCGTCTCTACATTTAAGAGTAGGCTTAAGACTTTCCTTTTTGATAAAGCTTATAGTTAGGGCTGGCTCGGGTGAGTCCTGAACCATCCCTTAATTATGCTGCTATAGGCTAGACTGCTGGGGGATTTCCCATGATGCACTGAGCTCCTCTCTCCTCTTCTCTCTTTCTCTGAGTGCAACCTCATCCCATTAATGCATGTTACTAACTCGATTTTTTTCTCCCTCTCCCGTGGTCGTGTGCTTCCCCCTCCTGTCCTCCCCCCCTTCCCCTCACTTCCTGCGGGTGTTGCTGGTTCTGGAGCTGTGGAGTCTGGATCTGTGGTTGGGAGTCTCCTGCTGCCCCCGTATCCCTGCTCGACGCCCTCTGCTACAGTTGCAACTGCTATTACTAGTCCTATTGCTATTATTACTGTTATAATTGGTATCACTAACATTACTACAAGGATCTGTACCATTTTTCATTCAGTCTATAGCACCATTATCTTTATTGTCTGTACCTCTATGTGTAAACTGTGTAGGTTGCCTCCCTCTGCTCTCTCTCTCTCTCTCTCTCCCTCTCCCTCTCCCTCTCTCTCTCTCTCTCTCTCTCTCTCCCCCTCACCCCCAACCGGTCGAGGCAGATGCCCCCCCACCCTGAGCCATGGTTCTGCTCGAGGTTTCTGCCTCTTAAAAGGAAGTTTTTCCTTGCCTGTGTCGCCTAGTGCTGCTCTTGGTGGGAATTGTTGGGCTTCTGTAAATAACTTCAGAGTATGGTCTAGACCTGCTCTTTATGAAAAGCGCTGTGAGATAACTGTTGTTGTGATTTGGCGCTATAGAAATAAAATTGAATTGAATTGAATATAGTCGGATCGACTTCAAATTTCTGCTGTGCCTTCTAAAGGCTTTGACAATGTAAAGTTGTGCTATCTGCGCGTTTTCGTCAATCGGCGTGTCCGTGGCGTGGCGTCAAAGATCAAGTCATCGCCATGACACAGGAAGTGGCTGTAACTTCACTGTAGATGCTCACATCTGCACCAAACTTTACATGTAGGATAGGAGTCCCGCCCTAAACACATGTACATGCCCACATTCACCCACAGTCATAGCGCCACCTGCTGGCAACAGGAAGTGAGGTACAAAACCTTCATGCAACGTCGGAATCGCGTAGAAAACGCTCAGCCGCACCGGCAGACCTCCAGAATATGCAACGCGGCCCCATCACACCCCGACGCGCTACAGGTGCGAGGGCCCGCCCATCGCTGCTTGCAGCTTTAATTTTTTCTTTTTAGGGCCCGAGCACAAACCGTGTGAGGACCCTATTGAAATTGTAAGGATTATTTTTCTTTTTTCTTTTTTCTGCAAAGTAAGCTCCATTTTCGCGGCCGCAACATGTTTGAAAAGTCACCAAATTTGGCACGCATGTCAAGACTGGTGAAAAATTTCGTATTTTGTGGGTTTCGGACAGGCGGGGCAAAATGGCTCGCTAGCGCCACCTAGAAAATTAGAAAAAATTAGCCCCTCGTCCACGTTCGACCTACATGGACGAAATTTGGTGGGGACGTGTATCTTCCTGTCGAGATGCACAAAAAAGCCTCGAGAACCCATACCCTAAACTCGACAGGAAGTCCGCCATTTTGATTTTGGCGGCCATTTGGGGACGATTTACACACTCCGTACTTTAACAAACTCCTCCTAGGGAGTTACGCGGATCAGTTCTGACTTCACCTGTGTGTGCTGGATCCCCGCTGCAGCTGAGGTGAGTTTAGTGGAGAAGAAGTCTACCTCCCCACATGGGCCCCACATACAAACGTTGGCTGGGATTCACTGTCTCTGGTCAAAGTGCTGTCGGCTTTGCAGCCATAAAGTCCCAGGTTCAAGTCCACCTTCACATTGCATATTTATTGTTGTTAACTTTGGTGAAGCAGATGGAAACTTGTGGGAACAACCGCCATCGATGTCCAGCATGGTTTGTTTTGGGTCACATGACCGCAGCTTCTTGGGGTCCTCCGTTAGCGTTACCTTGTCCGGGTGGTGGCGTTTTAGGAGGACTCGTAGGTTGGTGGTATTTCAGAAGTATTTCACGTTTGTGTCACACAGCTTGCAAACCGTGATGCTTTTGTCTAAGTTGTCGCTTTCCTTCTTCTTTTTAAACCCAAAGTGCTCCCACACATCTGCTTTTCAGCACGAAGGTGCTGGATTTATAAACACAGGAAGAGGCAGACGTCACCGTATGTGGAAAGTTAGTACGGGTAACTTGCTCTAAAGTGACACTAGTGGCTGGCTGACCAAATCGCTCTTCCCGCAGAGCAAATGGGGGTAAACACGGGGGATTTGAACGGGACTCATGGATCGATACTCGCGGCTTAAAAATTGCTACTTTCTTGGGAAAAAAATAGATTTATATCGCAGAATCGCTAAAAATGCTCAGCCTTATTATTTTGTTTGTCTGTTTCTCAGGAAATTTTGGGCGTGCACACGTGTGAAATACAATATTGGCAAGTTATTTTGTTTGTCTGTTTCTCAGGAAATTTTGGGCGTGCACACGTGTGAAATACAATATTGGCAAGTTATTTTGTTTGTCTGTTTCTCAGGAAATTATGGGCGTGCACACGTGTGAAATACGGCTCTACCTAGTTATTAAAGAACAACATCCCGGCCAGCCTGGACCCTCAGGCGTTTGCTGTCAGAAGCAATAGATCCACCCTGAGAAAAACAGCACCTTCCTCAGAATTAGAATTGTTTCTCTCCAGTTAAATACTTTTGTTTGGACTTAAACTTTAGTATGTGTACTGGTCTGGATGGAGTCTGAAAAAACAAGCAGAACAGCAGCCTAATGGTAATAATTACTATTCTATATAGTAATTTTTATTATTAGGGCCTATAAAATCACTGCAGTACTCAGTCATTCTTCATGATTCATGATTTCTTCTTAAATCAAGCTGCTTTAAATGAAGCTGTGTTTAGACTATAACGTGTCCATAAAGGTCACTATGCTACCAGCAGGATGAAATTACATGTGAAAACTGGCCTATCAGGATAACCTACTGTTTCACTATATGCAAAGATTTGCCCCCTCGCCATCTTTAACTGACATTAAAGTGCTTTTATTGTGAATAAAGCTGCTGTTTGCCCAATCAGATCAATGCAACCCTCGACAAAACATCATGACATACTTGTGTTGAATGGATCAAAAGCCTGAGTGATATTAAGCTGCTGTCAAACTGTAAATGCAGCTGGATCTTTAGTGTTGTCTGCTTTGATAATATTAAAATGTTTTTATGAGGATGAACCTAATAAAACTGCTGATAAACCCAAATATATTTTGTCTCATTGCTTTAAGATCACACAAGCCTCTCATGCCTTCTATCTTGCATGTGCAGCGTGAGATCAGATGATGGATTTGTGTTGCAAGTTATTATTAATGACAGAGAGAATCAAACAGCAAGAAGCCAAGAACAGGAAGAGCCTGAGGAGGAACCGTCAAAGGTGAACACAGAAGCAGTGATAAGGATTTAGGCTGGCCGAAGCCTAGAAAACTGAAAACTGATTGTGAGACTGTCCGACTGCACCTGAGGAGACCCATCTGTCAAACTCCTGAAGTTACAGAGGACAGAGCTCTGTACGCCAAAACCAACAGACTCAGGACCAGTTTCTTCACACAAGCCATCACTCTGATGAACAGCTGACTCTGACCCAGGGTCAGGAACAATAACCCAGTAACTCTGCCTCTGATCAGCCTCCTGTTTACTGGTTAATCCTTATTTATCCACCTTTCTCTGTTTCAGAGCTGTTCTTACTGTTATATTGTCATATTGTAGAAACATCCTTTGCACTTTGCTCCATCACACTGTGTACATGTGTAAATGTATGCATGTATATGTACCTGTATATCACATCCACGTTCTGCATCCTTTGCACTCTGCTCACCGCATTATTGTCTCAGTCTGTCTATATTGTTTCTGTTTATAATGAGTATATTTGTGTTGTATACACTGCAGCCTGTGTCTGATTTCACGACTGTATTATTGTAGGAGTAAGCACATCGTGAGCACAATCCAGAGTCAAATCCCTCGTATGTGAACACGTACCTGGCAATAAAGCTGATTCTGATAAATAACAAGCGAAGGAAATTTCATTAACAAAGGAGAAGCTCCACAGAGGTGCTGAAATACAACAGCGGGTCAAAATAAATGATCTGATCTTGGCTAAAAGGTAACTGAGTAAGAAGACCGTCTCCAGAGAGGTGAAGACATTGAGGTTGGGTGATTTGGCCCTCTGACTGCTGGTGCAGAGGGAAATACTTACATGTGAGTGTGAGCAGGGCCGGCCCTAGGCGAGATCATCAGAGGACTGAAGACGAGAAAAATTTAAGCATTGAGGACTTCATTTCCTGCATTCTGGTTCAACTTTTCAAGAGGGTCCAACTGCAGACCTCCTCTGTCAGGCCGGTCAGGACAGGAAATACACACAAAAACTACAGAATAAAAGCGTTCGGTTTGACAGGAAACGCTTTAAAAATATATAAAGTTTAATCACGTAGACACAGGGGGAGGGGTTTGGTCGTTGGTTTATATTTAATTATTTAGTCAACATTGTAACGGGAAACTAGCAGGCTAACTCCTCACATGTGGCGTAGTGATGTGAGCCTATTCTACTTAGCACTTAAAGGGCCAGCGTAGCAGCAAAGCCGACTCGCTTCAATCATTCAAAGTAACAGTAACATATTTTTTTACAGGCACTATTTATTCTGTCAAAATTGGAAGTTAACTCCATACAGCCACATCCTTCACAGAAAAACATTGTCGTGGATTAAGAGAGTAACTTAAGTCTTCCAGTCTTCTGAAAGACACACACACACGCACCTGTCATTCATAATTTCCCTTTGAACAGTAGCCTAATATAATGTCACAAGTCAGAAACCTTCTCTGGCGGCGCCCCCCGACATTTTGCGCCCTGGGTAAGCGCCTATGTCGCCCCTGCCGGTCCTGGTGGGAGCAATAACAGGCTGTCTGAAATAGTTTAAAGTGTAGGCCGTCCTCCTGAAGTTTTCAGGTAAAATATTACAGGCAGGCGCTGACGAAAGAAAGCAGACAAGAAGTCCGCAGCAGGAGAACCAGAACCAGTGGCTGGACTCTGATGCATGTGCTGATATCAGATAAAATGTTCAAGGCTAGAGAATTAAAGCAAGCCCATCAGCGTCCCAGTCTTTCCTGCAGTCTGAGTGCTGAAAGCTGAAACGAACTAGCAGGAAAAGATCTGAAGCTGAAAAGCAGGGCGCTGCTGAGGAACCTGGAGCCTGAAGTGGACTAACTAAAGAAACTAAGAGCTGAAATACTGTGATACTGTCCCAGCTGGAAGGTGAAGTTAGTGAGTCAACAGAAAAGGACATAGAAGAAGGTGCTAAACATGCTGGAAGAGCACTTTCAAACACACGTATGCACAACTTCAAGCTTTCCTCTGGGACCTGAAACATCTGAGCGTGAATGAAAAGTGATGCTTTCAGACACGGAGCCACTACAAAGACGTGTTTTTATGTGTAAACGTTTGTGATACAGCAGACTAAACACTGAACCTTTAAGATTTTATTACTTAATGTAAAGATTAATTTATTCAACATGAATCTAAAAGCACGTCTCAATTATAATTCAACATGTTGTTCCATCATCCTGAACAACAGACACATGAAGCTCATTAGAACATCCATCCATCCATCCATCGTCATCCGCTTATCCTGCTTGCAGGGTCGCGTGGGGGCTGGAGCCTATCCCAGCTGGCATAGGGCGAAAGGCGGGGTACACCCTGGACAGGTCGCCAGTCCATCGCAGGGCCACACATAGACAGACAACCACGCACACTCACATCCACACCTAAGGACGATTTAGAGACACCTGCATGTCTTTGGATGGTGGGAGGAAGCCGGAGCACCCGGAGAGAACCCACGCAGACACGGGGAGAACATGCAAACTCCACACAGAAAGGCCGGGGCAACCGGGGTTTGAACCCACGACCTTCTTGCTGTGAGGCGACAGTGCTAACCACTGCACCACCGTGCCGCCCCTCATTAGAACAATGATGTTAAAATGAGTCTGATTTTCACACCACGCGGCATTTCTGCCATTTTCTCCTCTACTAAAGAAACTCTTAAGCCTCTTAAAAGTCCTCGTCCCTGCTTCTAACAATTCTGAGCTTAAGAGCTCTTTTAAGGCTTAAGATGCTTTGTGAATACGGGCCCTGATGTTTTCTAGGGAAACTTTATTTGCCAACCACTTTCTGTCTGTGACCAACAGGTGGCAGTGACGTAGCCCACTCAGCTTTGATAACACTACAGCCTCCTCTCTCTGTGCTGTACAGTCAAGTAAAGGAAGGTGTTTATTTAACACTTAATATTCTTTTGTTTTAGAACATCACTTTAATAACAGTCTTTGTTTCAACTTTAATAAACATTTTCAACAGAAAAATTTCTTTCTTGAAATGTTTCTTTCTACAGCTGAAAACTATTTTCGTAGAGTCCAGGATCAAAGTCCTTCAGGTCCCTCTGAGGGTCTCTCCCTCTTACTGGGTGGCGTCTCTCAGCCTGAGGACTCTGTGGCTCAGAGCAGAGTCACGGATCCTTTTCCTGTCCTCACTGCTCGCTCTGCCTCTGTTACTTTGGGGAAGCAGGACTGGATGTGGAGCGAAGTCAATCAAACTGCAGAGACCTGTGGGCGGTATCAGTTCTGACTTCACCTGGTACCTGTGTGTGCTGGAGAAGAAGTCTACTACTACCAGATCCTGGCAGCGGTCCACTGGACCAGGTCGGCACCGAGCGTCTCCACGGCCTGCAGTAGTGTCTCTTTGAAGGTGTCCCAGTTCTCCAGCAGCCTCTGAAGCTGCAGCTCAGTCCCGTCCAGCAGACACACTGTTTGTCTGTCTCTCAGCCCTTGCTGTGTCCTGGTGTCCCTACATGCAGTTTCTGCACCATCTCAGGCTGGAGTCACTGTGGTTTCACCAGTCCATCCATTTTCCACTGTGAGCTCACCTGCAGACTGTAGCAAAGGTAGGAGGTCTCTGTCTGTGCTGGATCTGTCTGTCCACCCCTCAGTGCAGCAGCAGCAGCTTTTCATCCTTGTCCCGGTGCTCCTTGATTTCCAGGCCTCTCTTCTCTGTTCCAGGCCTGACATGAAATCCAGAGCTGTGAAAACACGTTAGAGCCCTCTGGCTGTGCAAGTCTAAACTACTGAGGGGAGCGTGAGCCTTTCTGTCCTGACTCTCAGCTCCTGTCTCATATTTATATTCCCCTCAGAGGACACATTTTAGGACTGAGAAAGATTTTTAATGCACCTGCTTTCTAGTCCTGCCGGCGTTAAGGCAACTTTATTTGTACAGCACATTTCAATAGAAGGACATTTAAAGTGTTTTACGTAAAATATAAAAACAACAGGGGAAATATTAAAAGAGAAAATATAAATATAATTAAAGTTAAATAGAAAACAAAATCAGGAAGCTCAAAGTTAAAGCTCAGTTTCAGTCTTCAGTCTTGATTGAAAAGAGCTGAGAGTTTCAGCAGAGCTGCAGGTTTCTGGGAGTTTGTTCCAGATACATGCAGCAGAAACTGTGAACGCTGCTTCTCCAGGTCTACTTTGACTCAGAAAGCAGACCTGATCCCAGACCAGCTGAGAGGTCTGAAGGTTCATAACGGAGCAGACGATCAGAAACGTGTTCACGCCGGTCGAGTTCACAGACAGGACTGAGGCCAAATGCAGGACACCAGAGAGCTGAAGGCAGTTAGTGATACGTACTGAAGGTGTGAAGGTAAAACCAGACCGAGGACCAGTTCATGCAGAGAGACCGAATCCAACTCTGGCAGAATCTGCATCAAACATGTGAGCAGGAAATAATCCAGGAGAACAGTCAGCAGAACTGAGATGAGCAGACAGAAGCTGAACAGACCTGACAAGCATTTATACAAACAAGCAGGTGGGAGCAGCTGGTGAACAGGTCATCACACACTCAATTTTCAATTCAATTCAATTTTATTTACATAGCACCAAATCACAACAACAGTTATCTCACAGCGCTTTTCATAAAGAGCAGGTCTAGACCGTACTCTGAAGTTATTTACAGAAGCCCAACAATTCCCACCAAGAGCAGCACTAGGCGACACAGGCAAGGAAAAACTTCCTTTAAGAGGCAGAAACCTCGAGCAGAACCATGGCTCAGGGTGGGCGGGCATCTGCCTCGACTAGTTGGGGTGAGGGGGAGAGAGAGAGAGAGAGCAAGAGAAAGAGAGAGAGAGAGAGAGAGAGAGAGAGAGAGAGAGAGAGAGAGAGAGAGAGAGAGAGAGAGAGAGAGAGAGAGAGAGAGAGATTGACCACCTTTATTTACAACATAAAGATAAAACCAGTCTGTTACCACTTACAAGCTTCGTTACAAAATCTCAACTACGGGGAAAAAAAATAAAAATGAAAAAAAACACAAAAATGACACAGAATAAAACCAACAACAAACTGACTTAAAAAGTCAACAATAAGTCATCATTTTCATCAACTCTGCATAACACTTCATTTATAGCCCAAGTATTCACGAACATTGGTAAGCACCCAACCAAAGTATAGTATGCATATTCTATCCTCAGCCTTGATGCAACCAACCCCTTGAACATCAGCAAAGGATCTAAATTATCTTTGCCAAGCATCTTATTTTTCCTTGTTTTCCAAATAGTGAGTTTGGCAGTTCCAAACACAAAATTTAGTAAAACCAAGACATGTTTACGACTGGTGACATACTTTGGCCCAAAAATAAACAATTGAGGAGATAAAACCTCACCCAAAGCTGATACCCATTGAGATAAAAAGGAGAACAAATTACCCAACCGCTCACATTGCACAAAAAGATGAAATATATTTTCGTTTTCAGAACAAAATAAACAATCCACCTCTACATTTGGATTGAGGTGCACCACATGTCTGTTCGTAGCTATTGCACTGTGTACTATCCTCCATTGTAAATCACCAGTCCGTTTATCAATAGGGCGTTTGTACAGTGACCGCCAGCTACCCCTGGGGGAAAAGTCCACTCCAAAAAAATCTGTCCATTTGGATGACTTCACTCCAGACAGAAGATGTATATTGGTCACTTTCACACAAATCACATACAAAGCCTTTTTCCCAGCAGACTCAAAGGTATTCAGCTGAGGAGTTTTAAAAGACAATATACAATTTTCCTCCTCATGCCATCCCTGTACATCAGCAACTATCTTCAAGGAAGGAAAGTCATAGTCACATACAGCCATCCACTCTTTAACATGGTTGGAGTTGTTAACAAAAAGGATCTGATCATGATTCAGCTCCCCAAGCACCTCGTCAGTCATTTGTTTCAAAAATCGAGTAGATTTTATCCCAGTTCTCTCACTCAGGGTCCCCAAACTGACGCTTAGAATATGTCCAAGTTTTACACATCCAGCAGCTATCAGTCGTGATGACACATTGACAGAGCACAAGTGTCTTGAAGGTAAAAAGGGATTCTGAAACAATGGCTCCTCCATCAGCCAAAAACCTGCATGTATTCCAGCAGGTCTTGAGACAGATAAAACTTTCCAGGCTTCCATCACAGATCTGTAGAATGGAGTCAAACCTGTTAAAGTTGTGTCATTCAGATTCAGTAAAAAAAGATGTTTATCAAGTCCCATGTTGCCTGCTTTCCTCAAAAGTGCAACTGCAGTGTTGGACCAAGCAATATCACTGTAATACAGCAGTCGCTGAGCAGCTTGAAGACGAAGGCCATGAGTCTTGATCTGATGTCCACAAGACCTTGCCCCCCTTCTTGCACTGGCAAAAAAAGTACAGCTGATCGAACCCAATGCTGTCCTGACCAAAAAAAGTTCACCAGCATCCTTTGAATGTCTTGAACTAGTCCAGCAGGAGGCTGTAACACAATAAATTTATGCCACAACGCGGAAGCGACCAAATTATTGGCAACTAAAACTCTCCCCCTGTAGGATAGCTGGGGTAGCAACCAGTTCCATTTAGACAATCGGGTGCACACTCTCTCCAAAACTCCCTCCCAGTTTTTCTTCTGAAACTCTTCTGATCCCAAAAACACACCAAGCAATTTCAGCCCCGTTCTATTCCAGTTTAAAGTACCTGGTAATTGTGGGAGATTTTCAAAATATCTTTGACCTGACCAAAAAGCTTCAGTCTTTTCCCAGTTTACTTTAGCCGATGATGCCCCTTCATACAACTCAAGTGCTCTAGACAAAGCTTTTACATCATTATTATCATTAACAAAGACCGTTACATCATCAGCATAAGCGGTAATTTTAATTCTTAAATCTTGATGCATTGTGGGTATTGATAAACCATTTAAGGTTTTTCTTATATTACAAAGTAAGGGCTCAATGGCGATACTATACAATTGCCCCGATAGAGGGCAACCCTGTCTGATGCCCCTTGACACCACAATGGGTCGACTTAGGCCACCCCCCACCTTGACCATACAAGAAGCTCCAGTGTACAACAAACGTATCCACTTGATAAAATCCTGACCAAACCCAAATGCAGCAAGTAGATTAAAAATATAATTATGATCAACACGATCAAAAGCTTTCTCTTGGTCTAAAGCAATCAATCCAACTTCTGCATTAAACATTTTACAGATGTCCAAGGTATCTCTTACTAAAAACAGGTTATCCATAATGGATCTTTTTGGAATGCAATAGGTTTGGTCTTGATGAATTATCAAATGTAAAAACTCCTTAAGCCTATTTGACAGACATTTAGACAAAATTTTGTACTCTGTTGTTAATAAAGCAACAGGTCTCCAGTTCTTGAGCAGAGTCAAGTCTCCCTTCTTTGGTAGTAAGGACAACACAGCACGTTGACATGTGGCAGGTAAAATGCCATCCTTATAGCTTTCACAGAACACTTCATAAAGGTCCATTCCAATGTATTTCCAGAACTGTTTATAAAATTCAGAAGTCAACCCATCGATCCCGGGGAGAGCGTCCGGAATTCAACTGTCCAACAGCAATAGTAAGCTCTTGAAAGGTAATTTGTGTGTCCAAAGCAGTCTTAGAACCAGAGTCTATTTGAGGAAGTCCTTGCAGAAGTTGTGCTGCACAACTAGAGTCACAATGTTCAGTTTTATAGAGAGTAGAATAAAACTCATTAGCATGACGGCGCATTTCTATAATGTCATTTGTAATCTTCCCATCTGGAAGACGTAAACATGTCATCTGCTTAGATTGCGACACTGAACGTTCTAAATTAAAAAAGAAAGCACTTGGGGCATCCATTTCAGTGACCGATGTAAAGCGTGACCTCACCAGAGCTGCTTTCACCCTCTCATTCAAATGAACACTTAGCTGTTTCCTTTTCTGTTGCAAATTATTGATACAAGCTGGGTCATTTCTTATAATCATTTTTGCCTCTATCGACTCTATATCTCTTTCAAGAGCTTGAATTGTTTCTCTTTGAGCAGTTGTAGAATATGCAGTGTATTGTTGACAACATAATTTTATTTGAGTTTTACCAACCTCCCACCATTGCTTTAGATTTTCAAAATCATTTTTCTTCCCTTCCAATGATTCCAAAACCTCAAAATATTTGGAAAAGCGAAGCATCCTGCAACAGTTTGGCATTAAAATGCCAGTAAGAAGATTTTCTTGGAATTTGTACCATATTTACTAAAATAAAAACTAAATGATGGTCAGAGAAACCTACCGGAGAAATAACACAATCAATAATCCTGTTATTAAAATTTTTTGAAGCATAAATTCTGTCTAAGCGAGCAGCACTAACTCTGTTATCAGAAATTTTAACCCACGTTATACTGTTTATCTGCTGGATGCTTAATTCTCCACATATCAAAAGTTCAGCCTCTTTCACCAATCTTGACAAATAATTAGATGAAAGCAAATGAGGCTCCACATTATTACGGTCAACATTGAAACATTCAGTACAATTCCAATCCCCACCAATAATAATGTCACCATCGCTAAAATCTTGCTTTAAGACATTAGCTAGCTTTATAAAAAACTGTAATCGCTCATTTCCTACATTCGGTGCATAAACATTTATAAAATAAATTTTCATCCCTTCAATAATAGTTTTTACAAGAAACAATCGACCTTTTACAAATTCTTCAGTTTTTTCAATACTAACTTTTAAACCTGGAGAAAAAGAACAGCAATTCCAGCTCAAATTTGTGCCATGGCTAAGTACATGCTGACCTTTCCACCACATTCTCCACTCAACTTCATTATCCATATCACTATGTGTTTCTTGCAATAGGATGACATGTAACTTTTTTGTCTTGCATAATTTCAGACACCAAAACTCGTTTGTGACTATCCCTCCCACCATTAATATTTAATGAACCCACCCTCAAAAGATCCATATATAAGTTTAGGGAGGAGAGAATAAAGACAACAGCAGAAAAAAACAGGAAAAATAAGAAAGAGAACACCGCGTGATGCATGGCTAAACGTTTACAAAAAAGCTTTCATCCTCTTCTTTTTGTCCCCCATTCTACTTTTTCTAATGACTGTGACATGTTTCTTTAAACGAAAACGTTTCTTTTCACTCAACTGATCAAGGTTCACAGTCTTTTGAAGAACCGCCACTGACCTCTCAAATTTTTTCTACATCAGGGAAAAAATTCTTTAATGTTGACTTGTTTTCCAAATGTCTCATCAAGAAACCCATTAATTTCCTCTAATGTATACAAAGAGGGGTCTTTGGTAGACATATCTTGAGAATCACCATCAAGTCCACATACAGACCCTCCCTGAGAATCACATTCATAATCGAGAAGAGAAACATTCTCGTCAGATGCATTGTCATCATCTACTACACTACCATCGTTACTAAAACACAACTCTCTTTTTTCTTGTAGCCAACCTAACAGACTCACACCTGCTTGGCCCTGCAATTTCCACACCATCATCCTGCTGCTCATCGGCATTGATATTTTGAACAGTATTTGCAATATTTTCATTTTGCTGGCGTTCATACACATTAGTCACAGCATTCTCATGTACTTCACTAGCGGATCGACGCCGCACCAGAAACACTCACCTCAGCTGGGCCTGCGTTTTCCTCTGAGCGGCCACAAGACCGCCAGATCTCCCTCTCCAGAGACAGTGGGCCCCTGCCTATCCTCTGAGCTGCTCTCTGTGTGGGCATACAAACCTTTATGCCCTAAATCGCCACAATCAAAGCACCTTAAGCTACCAGTGCTTGCGTACACCATATACGCTTTTACCTTCATCTCGTACTCGAATGAAACATCCAGCGTATTTTCAGGGGAGTCTAGAAACATAAACACCTGTCTTCTGAAAGATTTGACATGTTTCAGAGACGGGTGTTTACAGCCCAACGCTAATTGTTTTGAAACCACTAGCAATTTTACCAAAACGTACTAGTTCCCGCCCAACGCTTCATCCGAATGAAAGGTGGAACATTCGATACCGTAATTTTAGCTGTCGGCGCTGCATACAACGGGTAACCTGAACAAAGTTGTCATTTATGACAAGGCCATTCTCGATTAAACGATTAACAAGGTTTTGTTCTTTCAGGAACACCACTACAGCTTTGTTCATGCGAGAAGCGGACACTATATTCTCGTGTCCAACTTCCCCTCCAGCCGAAATTAGCACGTCTTCCACTGTGACGCCATCCTCTGGCACACACCTGAAGCCATTACGCAAGGACAAAGACGGCATCTCTTCATGAGACGCCATCTCTTCCCGCGCAATAACCGCAACAAGTGAAGACTAGGTCACAACCTTACTTTTAACCATGCAGAAAAAAAGAACCAAAGAACCCCGTAAATAATACTAAGTGAAAATACACCGCTCAGATCTCACTCAACCCTGCCACTCACGCCAAACACTCGCACCGGAAGTGAGAGAGAGAGAGAGAGAGAGAGAGAGAGAGAGAGCAGAGGGAGGCAGCCTACACAGTATACACATAGAGGTACAGACAGTAAAGGTAATGTTGCTATAGACTGAATGAAAAATGGTACAGATATTTATAGTAATGTTAATGATAATAATAATAACAGTAATAATAGCAATAGGACTAGTAATAGCAGTTGTAACTGTAGCAGAGGGCGTCGAGCAGGAACACGGGGGCAGCAGGAGACTCCCAACCACAGATCCAGACTCCACAGCTCCAGAGCCAGCAACACCCGCAGGAAGCGACAGGAGGAGGAAGCACACGACCACGGGAGAGGGAGAAAAAACACACACACACAGCTACAGAAGCAGGTGACGCTGAGGGCTTTCCTATAAATTTAAACCATCTTTCCAGATTAAACGAGATTCTTCCTCACATTTCTGCAACGTTTGCTTTAGTTTGGAGTTTCAGGGTGACACCATGGAGCAAACCGTCTGTGTTTTATTACCCTCTTTTTTTAGAGGGCCAACAGAGCTGAGGGTTATTCACAGTCTGAAGAGTCCACTCTGAGACGTGCTGTGGTAAGCTGCTGCTGCTGCTGCTGGAGGTGATCTGTGACTACAAATACATTAAAACAACTATCGGATATTCACTCACAGTGACTGAGCTGCTGTAATACTGCAGGATCCACCAGGTTGACTGCAGGGAGACGCTCAGAGCTGCAGGAGGAGGAAATAAGACACCGGATTAAAAAAGTGTGGGAAATAATCTGAGAAGGAAACATTAATGGGAAAGAATGAGGGAGGCCACGGCAGGGTGAGAGTGAGACAAACAATCCTATAGTCTGTGTTGTTTGTGTCTCCATCATGCAAAATTATGATGATGATTTTATATATTGAAAAGGGAAATTTGAGTTTTTAAAAGGAATTTAAATATATTTATGGCAAATTTATTACCTATATGTCATCAGGTTGTAACATCACCTAAAAATTTAAGCATTCACCACTTTAGTTGACCACTTGATTAATACAACAAAATTCAATGAGACCAGGAGGGAACAAAGATGAAGAGAATAAACTGAGTGACGAATAAATAAGTAATGAAGGTGGTGCAGCTCAGCCTGGAGGAGGAGCTGCTCTAAACGACTGGATTAGTATAATATTATTAAAAACATTAAATTAAAAGTATGTTGTTAATTTAACAGTAAACTGTAAGTTTGACATTACTATATTCATTACGTTACTATATTCAACATGATTTTATATAACAGAATATAACTTACCACTAGTTTAATATGAATTCAAATTCCAGCTGTTTCAGTTTGTTTTTTATTGATTAACTTTGTGCAGAAAGACGCTCGAGGCTCCTGAGAGGCTCTAACCTTCATTTCAGGCTGCTGACTCGTCGATAATCAGAAGAGTTTCTGCACAACACTGAGTTCAACATTTAGAAAGTGTGTTGCAGCACATCAAACTTTTTTTTAATCCAGCTCCATCCAGGCTGTGATTGGTCTGTTCCCGGTGACGCTGACGAGAGCGGGCTTCATGAAAAGTTCAACGTGTTTCAATAAAAGGCAGCTAAATACCAGCTAACGTTAGCCAAACCCAGGGTCCGGTGGGAGGGAGATTACCGTAAGTTGTACTCGTAAATCTTTTTCCAGTTTGCACAGATCTATTTTTTAGGGCGTTTAGAGAGAAACAGGCGTTCGGTGGATCCCTGCGTCGGACGTCACAGAGACGAATCACACAGTCGCTGCCTGTCGGCTGTTTTTGGCTGTGCGCTATAAATAAAAACGTTCACAGACACTTTTATCAGACTAACTTTGGGGCAAACAGGATTTTCACTCCGAAAAAAATATCACCTTTTTTTAATCACCTTTTCACCCTGTAAAGGCTTGATGTAACAAAATGATCCTAATGCGAGTCTTTGATAGGAGATCGTTAGATCGTTACAGGTGGTCACCAACAAAGTCATCTGACCTGAGGTTCAGTGATAGCTGTTGTTTCTGCTCCGTTTTCAGTTTGTTTCATCAAAAAAATACAAAATACAGCGATTAAAATCAGTTGCTAGGTAACAGACATAAAAGTTGATAACCGATGTTGGTTATTGAAGATAAGACAGGATTCCTAAAGTTCATTAGGATTTGCTTCTGATACTAAACTGAGAAAAATCCTATGGAGACTCTTCCTGTCTGAACTTAAGACTGAAAATAGGAAACTTTCCGTGATACAGAACTCTGTCACTCTCAAAGGCCTGAGGAGGTCGTGAAGGGCCGAGCTCCAGGCTGACTTTGTCTGTGACGTTCTGCACCACGTGGAGGAGGGGCCACAAGGATTCAAGGCAATCAGGTGGGCAGCTCACCTGAATGATCCCCTGATCCAGAACCAGAGGACTGATGAGTACATGAGAACACTGCGTCCTGAACGTCCTGCCGATTCCTCTTCTATCATCACAAACAGTTAACTGAGCCCCAGCTGATAAAGACCCGTCAGGACCTGGACCTCTTTCTGACAGTATGACTCAGAAGCAGCATCAGTGAATTGTCACAACCTGCCTCAACAGGAAGTGACAAAAGTGGGAGAGCACACAGGCTGAAAATAAGATTTTAATAAGTAAATTAATGAAAATATACAATTGTAGGTGTCAGATCAGTGTGTGAGTGGAGGAAGAACACAAAGAACCAAACAGAATCAGTCGGCAGGCTGAAGAGGGAGTCCAGTCATCCAGCAGGCTCCTTTAGAGCCACCTGATTCCCGCCTGCTCAGGTGTGTCGCATCTCACACCAGGTATCGACTCCACCCACCAATTACCTGGATTAAAGGGACAAAACGCAGCCAGATACAAAGAAGAAGAGAGGGTCCACATGGCTTCTTCTGATGGACATCAGTCTGTTACTGTTTGTTTTATAGCCATGTCCGACGGTGAGTCCATCAAATATAAAGTCGCAGGTGAAACTAATCTTTGACTCAGCAGCTACCAGCTCTTATTTATTCAGCCAGCAGCTTTTACAGGCAGCAGAGAGAGAAAGAAAATCTGCTGGATAAAATAGTCCTGTTGGCCTTTAGGCAAGACGCACAGCTTCCTCTGAGCGCAGGCTGCTTCAACCACGAGCTGCTCCGTGGCCGTGGTGACCAGTCTGCGGTCTGTGGTCACCAGTCTGTGGTCACCAGTCTTTAGTCACCAGTCTGTCCTTTCCAATGCAGCCCATTGTCCCACTCTGAGTCTGGCTGCTGGACTCCTGAATCAGATGCGGCTCTCACGCTGTTGCTGTGTGTTTATTGCTGCTCTTACTAGCAGATGTTGTCAGTAGATCTCGTTCTGTATTTGATGCTCTGCTTCTATAATGTTCCTCAAACGCCAGCTGAGCTCATGTAATGATTCCTGTGCTGATGACGTCCTGACAGTGTCTGTAGAGATGGAGGCCCCCTGTGCTGCCCACAAACGAGGTGCCGTGGGATCCAGTTCACCAACTGGACTGTCACTAAAAACTGGGGACAAAATGGCGGCAGGTTTCTGCTCTTTTGCTCTGCTGGCGTTTCAGAGACCTGGTATACGTTGATGTGAGCGTTCTGTAACGTAAAGTGTTCAGATGCTGTGGCTCAGTGTCTCACTTCATGTTCTTCACAGAAGGATGCAAGGACAGAGGTTTTGCTAAACCAGCGAAGGGTCGCCATCACCTCATGTGTGTGTACACAGAGGAAGAGGAGGCCTCGCCACCAGACCTGAGGGCTGCAGCAGCTGGTTGGCTGAGGATTCCTCTAAGGATGCCCTGGAAGTGCTGAGCACAGGTGCACAGCAGAACTTTAGCATCTCACAGTATGGGGGTCAGCTTCTCCAGACTTCTTTCTTCCCTGCAGCTCGGCTCATCTGACCCTGAGCGGGAGGTCCACAGCTTTCCACATTTCTCCTGGCTTGTGTAATATTTAGTCCTTTGTGTGTATATTTTCTTTGTATAGTGGGTACAGACTGAATGTGTGGTCACATGTAGCTCCTGCTGGTCTAAAGGCGGCTTTACTAATAACCTGAAATAACATTAACGTCTTAGCTCCTGGGGTTTGTGAAAGGTTTAATGTTTCAAAGTACTTGTTCCACTTTCTATCCTGATTTTCTGCTGTCGACTTGTTTCCGCACAGAAAAAGCAGAATGGAGCGCTGCCCGTTGTGCAGAGTGCGCTGTGCCGATCAGAGCTCCTCAGGAGTGTGCACAGATCTAAAGAGCGCATACTCGTGCTGGGAATGGCTTCAGGAAGGTGAGTGAAAGGCTCTCACACACAAACACAGGCTGCTGATTCCTGTGCTGACAATGTCAGGCTGTTTAGATACGCAGGCCCACCAGGCTGCCCGGTGACCGAACGCCATGGAAGAAGGTCCATCCGCCTGGACCGCCATTTCCAGGCTGTGCACAGTATGGAGGTAGGCATTTGTACTTTGGTAACAACTGCTGTTGCTTTGCTGCCGTTTCAGAGAGTGGGGGTGCAGACCGGGTATCAATGAACTGACGGTTGTTCTGATGCCTCAGATCTCACCCAGTGTTTTGTGTCCACAGAAGGACAACAGGAAGTTGCTCCTGGAGGAGACCAGAAAGAAAAGATTCCCAACTGTCTGCCATAAGGAAAAACAAAACGCCAGCAGGTTCAGCCCCCCCCCCCCCAAAGAAGCACAAACAGACTTTGGTTTGTAAAGTAATAATGTTCTTATTAATCCCTCAGCCTGCATCGCCCTGAAATTTCAGTAACACTCTGTTCTTTCTTCTTCTCTGGTTTAGCAAAGTTTCTCCAGAGGAACTTGAGGTCCAGGCCGAGCAGGAGGGAGAAACGCCAACTTAAGAAGGCCGTTTTGTACATCACATGTGGGGGATGAAAAGCCCTCCCCCGTCCCACCTCATGGTTTTAAAGAAGACGGGGAAGGTCTTCAGGTAAATTGTGTTATTTGGCTCTGATGGTTTGGTAACTGCTGACATCAGTCAGACTCTCATCCTTAGGCTTTTTCTCTTGGTTAGGTGGATAGCTAAAGGAGAGGCAGAGCCCGGCAGAAACCAGAAGGGGCCACCTGGTAGACATCAGGAGGTTCTTGGTGTTCCTGAGGAGGGAGGACGTCTCCCAGGAAACGGTCCACTGTCTGCAGCACAGGTGATGTCCCTGGACAAGGTGCTGAAAAGGGAGCTCTGCAGGGAGCTTTTTTCCTCCAATAGGTCTTTCAGAAGACGGCAAGAGAAAAGGGCAAAAAACAAGAACCTGGAGGATGAAGAGAAGGCAGGAACTCATCATCATGATGAAGCTTCCAGGCAGGTGGCTGAAGCCGGTGGACCCCCACCCCACTCTCCACCACCAGGCAGGTGGACCCTGCAGAGCGTGGGTCACCTCCACTGCAGCCACAGATGCTAATCCATGGAGAGGACTCCAACAAAATGGAGTCACACCAGAGGCGTGCGGGACCTGAGAGGAGACGGACGACAGCAGCGGGTCGGATGAAGATGCCCAAAAAGTTGTAAGCAGCAATGCACAGCATGACTTAGCTTCTCACTGTGTGGGGGTGAACTTCTTACCTCATCTTTGTTACTTGCAGGTAAAGAGTCCTCCTAAGAAGTTGCTGAGGGTAAAGCTGCCCCACTTCTCCATACTGTTACATGGCTTTTTCCACCCCGCCTGTACAAGTTTAGATTTTGCAGAGCCACATTAGGAGGAGAAAAATACCTGAGATGGACAGCAGCTGGTCACCTGAGGAGTCAGAAGAAGAGTTGACAGCTGATGATGCTGAAGAAGCACAGAGTAACTTAGCGTATCACAGTATGGGCTCAGCTTCTCAGGCCCAGTCTTTTGTCCTTGCAGAGTCCTCTCAAAGTGGCGGTGGGGAAGCAGCAGCACTTTGGTCTGCATCGTTACATGGATTTCTACACCCACCAACATACCCTAACTGTGAAACAAGATTTAGCTTCCACCAAACTGAGGGTTTTAAGGTACCCTGATGACCTCAAGGCAGATATCCGGAGAGTCTTCTGTGACGTGTGCAGTGAAACCATCACCGTTGGAGATAAATATCAGTGTTTCTTGTGACGGACATGATGTCCAAATTATTTGTGTAATAAGGATCATCCCTTTCAGAGGGATTACACCTGATTGGATGCAAACATGTTCACAAAAACCTTCAGACTGGATTAAACTGAACCTTTTCCAGACTGATACCTTTCCACTAAACACTCCTGACTGATTTTTAGATGAATGCTGTTCTCAGCAGCCAGAACTTTTACAGAAATGCCAAAACTCAAGTTAACCACACACACCTTCCTGGCTCTGGTCCACAAATTGCAGGCAGTGATTTTTATTTATTGCTTTTTGTGTCTGGTTCCCGTCAGAGGATCACAGACTTCCTGACTGACAGGAGTCAGCAGGTGAGGCTGGGGAACATCACATCCAGCACCCGGACTATCAGCACCGGCGCCCCCCAGGGATGAGTGCTCTCCCCCCTGCTCTTCCTCCACACCAACAACTGCACCTCAGGAGACCCATCTGTCAAACTCCTGAAGGTCATCGGCCTCATCAGGGACGGTGAGTCGGCCTACAGACGGGAGGTTGATCAGCTGGCTCTCTGGGGGGTCAGAACAACCTGGAGCTGAACACGCTCAAAACTGTGGAGACGACCGTGGACTTCAGGAGGAGCCCCATCACTATACTCAAGGATGTGGCGTCGGTCATTTTGAGTTCTTGTTTTATTTCTACACTTCAACACCTTCACATACACCATACCTTCACTCACCCACACCAACACTACTGACTGGACTGATTTCCACATGACATGCTTTGGTTTATGTTCTAGTAATATGTATTATTTACACCCTAAAAACAGCTGGGTTATTTCATCTACCCAACCGCTGGGTTATGAAACATTTGACCCATTATGGGTTAATTATATGGAATTTGGGTTATTTTGTGCAACTCATGCGTTGAGTCAAAATCCATCAACCCAACATACATCGTTTGAACCAGCACGTGGGTTGTTTTTGTTTCGAGTACAAAGACGCACGCTGACGTCTGACGTCATTAACCGGCAAAGGGCTCTTAACGTTTTCAGAAAACAAATGAAGATGGCTACCCGATGCGAGAGAGACGAATTCACAAGAAACGGAGCAAAACTGTTTAACTTTAACAAAAGTCAAGAGAACCAAGATTTATTCGGAGCGCTGTGAAAGAAATGTTTTTCTGTTCTTTAACTTTTATTTTACAACCGTGTGTGCTGTGGGAGGACCTTCAGGATGTAGAGGCAGTTTGGCGCGTTACGGACATTAGCTCCAAAGTAACGTAACGTTGGGACTGAAGCCTTCGGCAGACAGTCGGCAGAGAATGCACTTTGGCCCGGTGAGTAAAAAAGTTTATCACATTTCGGCTTTGTTGTCAGGCACAGTTACGTTTACAGTAAGGCTGACGTTAATCAGAAGCAGGCTGGCTCACATTGACGTAACGTTAACTTTGCACTGTTGTGAAGTATTGTCACTGTCTGTTAACTCACGTTAGTTTACGTTATATTGTGGAGACAGTCAACCTCTGCGTAATGCATGGCTAACCTTAAAAGTCTAGTTTTACTAGCTGTAAATCTAATGATTCCCCTCAGCCCTTTTATTGCAGAGACTATAGTTGCCTCGTCTGAAGTGGCTGTAACGTTAATATTTGTAAAGGAGTATTTTTCCACTGTGGTAATGAAATCTTTTAACTGGTGAAGAATGCTCAATTTTCTTTGAAACTGTTATAATTTGTTCATTTTGGGAGATGTTTGTGGTAATCTTATGTTGAGATGTGTTGCATTATTACACAAAATAGTGTGTTATTTAGCGTCTCAGATATTAATAAGACGAAGAAAATAACAGAAGCACCTGTACATGAGATACAAATTACCAGCAGCACAACAAGCAGTTTTCAAAATGGTCATACAGTTGAATCAACAACTCTCTGAAACAGTTTCATCTAAAACTGAACATTTTCATTTTCATGGAGGATTTATGGCAGGAATTTTGTATTACTGTATTTCTTTTTAGCTAGATTTAACTAACAAACTGGTAACTTACTCTTAGAGTATCACATGTTTGTGAGAAGTGTTTACATGACCATTATTTTGTAAACTAATAAAAAGTTGGTGTTCATATACTATGTGCCCAATAAGGACAATAGAGAGTGTTGCTGAAGGGATTTCATCATATCCATAATCACCTGACTTGTGAAAGCAGCTCTTGTAATGGTAAGTGAAATGATAAAATATAGTATTTTTAAAAATCACCAATTGATGACGTTATTATTAACTGGACTACTGGGAATTCTTTGTGTTTTATCTGCTCCTGCAGGATGAAGTATTGAGTGACACTACAGCTATCCAAGGTATGTTTTTAATTTGCACATCTCTGCATAAGAGTTAGTATATTTCATTTGAATCATTCAAGATTATGTAGACTTGATGCATTTTATACTGCATAGATTTGAAAGACTTGTGTTAAGGTATTTAAAGGAACATATGGGCATCATTTGATCTTACTAGGATGCTTCCTTATTAAAAGAAAATGAAGTGTCTCTTATTCCCTCAGTGGCAAACAAAATTAATCTACATACATTTATGTGTTTGAATGTCTGCAGATGTTTGCTGAGTTCCATCGTCATCATTACTGATGTTGAACCTATGGAGCCAATTCAACTGTGAGCTTGACACCACAGCTGATTGTCCTGTCCTGGTGGAGGGCCTCACAGAAGGGCAAGACAGCAGAGGCCCCGCTAAGATCCTTTGTTACCTCCAGGTGAGAAGATTAATTTTGCCATAGCCACAATGTAGATCACGTAATGCGTGGTTATGTTAATCACTGGGTAGGTGTTCGATTTTTGATTTGGTGATTTGTGTTTCTTATAACTTAGAAAAACAAAGAGGTGTGTGTGTGTGTGTGTGTGTGTGTGTGTGTGTGTGTGTGTGTGTGTGTGTGTGTGTGTGTGTAAGAAACACAAATCGCCAAATCAAAAATCGAACACCTACCCAGTGATTAACTAGAATACTGGGGTTCAGTCCTACTGCACTGGTTTCAAAATATCTTTTGTCATGTTGTAAGTTTTGTCTTATAGGTAGTTGAAGCTGGATGGATTTATTATTGTTATTGCTGTTGTTGCTATTAATAAATATTATTATTTTAGAATTACATTGGAATAACTGTTACACTATATGGCTTGATGTACTGAAAAATATTTGTATAATCATAATTATCTTCTTTATCAATCTAGGAACAACATGATGTACACATGAGACACATTCTGGCCGTTCGCTCCCAGTGGGCCTGCGAGAGGATGACTGATTTCTTCAAGACCCGCAATGTAAGTCCTCAGTATACTCACACATGTCAATATCAATGAAATGTACTGTGGGAAACCAACTTTAATGCCTATCCTGGATTTGACAAACTTCACTTAGTCAAAAACTTGATAGCCTATTATATTACAAATCGCCATGGAAATTTTACAAGCAAGACCAGGTAAAGCAGCAGTGTGCAGGGTGAGATGTTGGTTTCGATCGTTTGAAAGGCTATGTGATTAACAAGCCGGCACGCATCTCACCTGCTCCCTTGATAACGTATCACGGGTGGAAAAATACAGAAAAAAGACGAGTTCTGTGTCGTTTAGGCAACTTTATCAAACTTACTGCTGCTGGAGAAAGCAGAGTAGACGGGGGGAGGTGTAGGGGTGTGTGAGTGTGGGGAGAGGAGAAGTCAGGTGCAAAGCAGGTATATGTAGAAATGATAATAATATTCATGGGGATTAAAACCTGCTGTCACAGGGCTGTATAATGTGAAAAATTAAGACTAAGATTACAGTCTGGATGCTGGCTCAACGTCGTGATGTCTGTCAGTCATCATGTCTTGGCCCAACCCTAATTCATAGGATTTTATTTTCTTTCTAGTCTATCTCATTAAAATGCTAAAATATGATTTGAACATTAAAAGAGTAATTAGTGGCTGTTACAGTTCCTATTGTAAAAATTAGGGACAAATGCACACTCCTTTCATGCAAAAATGTTTCCCTTAGTTTAGTTGAAGCTAATATGAGGTTTAAACAGTCTAGAAAAGTTAAGTGTATATTGGATAATAGTTAAGGTAATTGGGGCAAAGTCATCAGACATAGCCTGACAGTATTCGGAAAATAGCTGTTCTACAAGCTGTCAAAGCATCCTGGGCTTCTAACACACCTCGGCAGTGCCACAGGCTGATTACCTTCGTACCACACTGATGCAGTAATTTGGTCTAAAACAAACACCAACAAAGTATTGAGTGCAGAAATTAACATATTTATCAGAAGCTGGACACTTATGTATTTTTACCTATTTGGACATGACTGAGGTCGACTCTAAAGAAGTCTTCTAAATCTACAAAGCATTTGCAGCCTACCTACCTGACCACCTAACCCGGCTGCCTATCGGCCAGATAGGTGAGTCAGATAGGTGGGCCGCATGCATTTTCTTAGCATGTTTATTGTGATGATAGATCATCAATCGATTCATGGCTTTTTAGGTCAACTGAGGTCTCAGTCCTCTTTTAAATAGTTTATGGCAGTTTATTTGTAATTGTTGTTTTGCTCTGAATTGTTGTTCATTTCAACATTGTTGTTGATCTGTTTTCCTACCTGAGTGATGTGAACTGCATCCATTCCACTGTATTGATATTAATTAATTTAATGTAATTTAATAAATTTTTTCAAAGATTCCATTATGTTGTTTTATTTTTGTATTGTTTAAGTGTTTATTGCCTAATATATGCATAAATCTAGCATGTATTCTGTTCTAGGTTTGTAGTTTAACAGTTTTATAGCTATGGGTAGTCTATTGCAATTTATTTTCTTAAATTGTACTGTAAAGTGTTGGAATTAATCTGGCATATGGTTTAATTTTTGTTGAATCAATTCAGAATTGTAATTAATTTGACCCAGCATTTGGGTAGAATATTTAACTCATCTGTTGGGTTAAAAATGACCAACCCATCTTGCTGGGTTAAAATAACTACTGTTGGACCGGTGCAATAGTAATCCAGCGGTTGGGTTGTAAAACAGCCCAAGTTGAGTTATTTTTAACCCATCATTTAACAAAGGGTATACCCTTTGTTAAAAATAAATTACTTTTGTTAAACTTCTAGTACGGTGTGTCTCCATATTTGTCACGGCCCATGAGCCAGATCGTGAAAATAGAGTTTATTAAAGTAATTTATACCAAAATGACACTTAAACTCTAAACACAACCAAAGTTCTACAAACTGCTCTATGAGGAAATCCAAAGAGACCTGCTGGCTAAAAATACTTGTATTGAAGCTAAAGTTTGCTGTCTTCTTCTTCTGAGACTCAGTACAACTGCATAAAATAAGAGATGCAGACACACGAGCTCTGATCCAGCAGAGCAAACAGATCTGGCTACACTAATCTTGACATGCATTAGGCTGAAGTTATGTCAAATGTGGCCTCCAGCTGCATCACAGGACGATACTGTTGGAATTACAGGTGCAGACACACAGTGGGCTCTGCTGTTAGGCTGCAGCTCAGTGATGTTGATATTACAGCCTGATAATGTGACGTCAGCAGGTGTTCGCACTGTTTCAACACCACTACAAGGTTTGAGGTTCAGTTACTTTATTTAAGGTTCAGTTTGGATTACAGCCAGAAATACTTTTACTTTAATTTTATTCAGTTAGCTGACGCTTTTATCTAAAGCGACTTTCAGTTGCTGTACATGTCAGAGGTCTAGCTAGGTAGCTAGCAATGTTTTTATTTAAGGAGTTGACAGCTCCCCGAGGCAATTTCCCTAACCTCAACCGTGACATTAGTTAGTGCCTAAAGCAAATATATGCATGTCGTTTTGCGTACTATAGACACGACTTTTCCAAAGCATGTATATGTGACGCATGAGATGCGATCAGGTTGCTCACACCAAAGGCATAGTCTTAACCATCATTCGATACCTTGCATGTGATGTTTGTTTAATAGAAAGTGAGCCGTGCCAGCAGATAAAAGAGAAAGTGAGAACTGATTCAGTAAAACAGGAAGAAAACATTTTCATAAAGTGTCAACATTAAAACTGCACAGGTTAAGAACAAACTGCACAAGCTGATGTGCTTTTTTACACACAGCATCAACCTGGGACTCGTAGCACAGTCTGTCGATCCGTCCCAAGATATTTGTACAGCTGCACTAGTTCAGCTGGCTGACTGTTACAACAGGGGAAATGACCGAGGGATTTCTTCTGAAGGCGACGCTCATCTTTTGTTTTTGCCACATTAATGTTTAAAGAGGAGGATTTACACCAACCAATAAAATCATTCACTACAGGACCGTGTTCGGGGTCATCACTGCTGAGGACACAATGACAGAATCATCTGTACATTTAATAATGTGGCGCCGCTCATGATGGCTTTGGCAGTCATTTGTGTATAAAACCAACAAGAGGGGAGAGGATGCAGGCCTGGGGGGACCCGGTAGACCTGTCACAACCTGGCTCAAGGGTCATGACAAAAGAGGGAACTAAACAAAACTATTTACATGTGCAAGTGGAGCTTTATCTCCGCTGGCTCACAGGTCCCAGGTGCACCCGATCAGCAATCACTTCAACAGAACAAAGATTGTTAACAATAGTGAGGTATCACTCCCACAGAGGGCCGTCACAAAAAGGGCATCTGATAAAACAGCGTTCACTCTCAGCCTTTGTGAGCTCACTGTTAAAACTCCATCAGCCAGCAGATCAGTCCAGTATCAATGTAATGAATGTTCTTCAACCTGTCTGCTAAAACACGGGGCTGACTGCAGTAGAGAAGTCAAATAGCAGACGGACCGGGGACTTGGCCCCCTCAAGATGTTTAAAAGCGTCCTTGTTGCGTCTACCCTCTGCCCGACCTGTAGGCGAACTGGAGAGGGTCTAACTGATCCTGTCCAGGGTCCAAAGTGCATCTTTCACTAGCCTTTCAAAAGCTCTTGTTACAAGAGATGTGAGTGCAGCTGGTCTGAAGTCATCGAGGGTCTGAAGACTTTGAATCTTGGGGACAGGAACAATTATTGAGTCCTTCCAAAGACAAGGGACCTTCTGCAGCACAATCGTGCTCGATTTGTACCACTTCAGTCCGAACTTGGATTATTTGGGTCTGCCTGCTCTGAGTTTAGCACCCTGCTCCCTGGTTTGATCCCTGTCTTGATCTGGTCTGTCTGTTGAGAGATTTATTCTAGAGTCTGATCTGGTATCTGGTGTCTGACTCATACTTGGTTTCTGTCTGCCCCTCCCCCGTTGGCATAATTTCTTCGTGTGTCTCTCTCCTCGCTCGGTCCTGTGTTCACGTCCGTCTGTGTCGGCACATTGTAGCGTGTTGTTGCTCCGTCAACCAGAGGCCTGTACTACGAAGCCAGGTAACGGTCTTATCCAGGTAACTTCCTGATTATCCCGTACTACGAATGGTGGACAGGTGTTACCGAGGAAAAGTATTAATACACACCTTGGGAAAAAAAAAACACTGAGAGTTTCTCTCATAAAGTTTGAATTCAAAGTCAGAATATATTCAAGTTTTTAACTTGTAGATTTGTGATTAGTTTCTCTAAATCTACCACATTAATCCTGGAAATTCTTTCCCCCTCTGCCCTGGCTCCATTTTTTATTACAATGGACCTTATGTGCAGCTGTACCTTTAAGCCTTAATGACATCACACAAATGTCCATAAAATACATTATAGAGAATAAGCCTACAAGAGGAACACTTAAGATAATTTCAAGTTTACTCCATATGATCCCAACAAGCCTCCCAGGCTCTGTCTACCGCCAAGATTTTACATTTGGCCGTTAACGTGTCTTTTAACGGCTCATATCCGACACTATCAACATGCATTCTTCTGGGGGAAAATATGGAGCATGTGCCGTTGTAACAAAACTGCGCCCCCTTTTACGCGCACCAACTCCAGTTAAGTTAACGCCGACTCAGCAAACCAACGTCTGATCCACCGTCGTAGTTTAACTCCAGTGTCGCAGTCAGAGTTCGTCGACCTGAGTAGGTTGAACTCCCTTCGTATGGTCGACTGTGTTCCTGCCTGGATATTTGTGGCCTTTATATTTTGGTTTCTTTATGGTTCTCTTCTCTCTCACCATTTGGATTATCTCACCTCAGCTTTTGGATTAGTGTGGACTCAGACACTCGTAGTACGTGTGCTTGCTTTCTATTCGCAACGTTTCCAGCAGGGGCGTAAGAGCGATTTTGAATGTTATGGGGACGCAGAAATGCTAGGAGGGTTCGGGGGGCAGGGGCCTTGTTAGGATCTTGAAACATTGGGGGCTTAGCCCAGCCCACAAAACTTCATATCTTCACATAATAATTGAAACCTCCACCAAGCATTAAAGCAATAGTAGACATACTTTACTTATATGGCACAACAAGGCAACACTTTTAACTGTGTCATGTCTGCTAAATTGTGATGTTGTGTCTAAATCCTATAGCCATATATAACAACAAAGCTGCAACAGTGTGAACGCAGGAGGGTCTGGGGGTCCTCCCCCAGAAAATTTGGAATGTTAAACACTTTGTTTCCTGCATTCTGGTGTTTTTTTTACACCAATTTCTGCATTTATTATGTAAAGGGACACACAAAATTGAGGTAGCCCACAGGGGACTGTATGTTTGTTTTACTGTTGCTTTAAATGACTTGAAGGCTGGTAATTCTGCCTTCAGATGCTGAATTGTGGTGAATATTTAAGAACATTTTGATATTTTATGACCTTGTGACTGATTATTTATTCCCATCTTTAATGTGCAATTGTACTCCTGCCTGCTTTGGCCAGGACACTGTTGGAAAAATACTTGTTCTGGTTTTATAAAGGTTTAATAAAACAATTCAAAATCTAAAATTGTAACAGAATATAATGCAGAGCAGCTCTCAGCTTTCAGAAATGTTTCTCCTCAGTTAGAAACTCCTGTACTTTAATAGCTCCTGTGTTTCAGCAGGTTTTCTGCTCATGTTCAAAGTTCTGCACAGAATCTAACTGGGTTCTCTGACATCTCCAGAATAAAGGAATATTTTGAGAGGTCAAACAGGATAAATCAAACTTTGCAATCAATCCGCAGTCCACCTGCGTGCTGCACCGTGTGGACGGGATCCATACCACGGATTCTGCAACCCGTTGCACCTCTACTATCCATGGTAGTGTAGGGATGTTTTTTTTGTGCACAGGATCACAGCCCCGATGTGTCCACATCAGGAAAGGTCAAGATATAGGCTATCAGAGTAAAACTGTTTATTGCATGAGACTAGGCAATGAGTTTATTTTTTTAAGTAGCCCATAAAAATATCCCTGCAAATGCAGTGAAGAAGCTGATTATCTGTAATTTAGCTGTTTCTACAATTATTTTCCTTTTTAAATCTCCATGAAGGTGTTGATATGATCAGTTTAAAATATCAGCTTGCTGCCCAGCCAACTTTTTTTACCTGTGCCTTTTATTATGGAGATGTAGGCAACCAAAGTACTTGCTTTGCAGCAGCACAGGCAGCCGAAACAATCTGATTATTCTTAAAGCATCTAAATAATCTTTACAACACTGATAATTATTGTGGTAGAAACACGGAGCAGCTCGTTGTTGAAGCAGGGAAGCTGTGCGTCATGCGTAAAACCCAAAAGGACTGTTTCATCCAACCACTCTCCCTCTCTCTCTCTCTCTCTCCCTCTCTCCCTCTCTCTCTCTCTCAAAAATGATTGTTTCCTGAATAAATAACAGCTGGTAGCTGATGAGTGAAAGATTAGTTTCAACAGCGACATTCTGTTTATGGACTCACCGTCAGACATCACCAAAAAACACACAGTACGCTAACTGATATGGGAAAAAACTGGGTTCAGATCCATCAAAAGAAAGTGATGCTCATTTCAACAACAGGATACTGTTAATGCATCAGAATCAATCCAGTGATCATCCAGTGTTTCCATAGAATGATAGTGTAACTGTGACGAGGCCCGTGCATCGACATTGGCTGCCAGCTGCCAGCTATATACAGCGTGCTAGCCTCGAAAATCCAGCTGCATTCTAACATTATCTCAGCTCTCCTTATTAGCTCCTTAGCTCCCTGCATGGTGGCTAATAACTTTAAGCTGGGTCTCCGACACTGACAGCGTTGTGTTGGACAGATTTGTGCAGCGGAGCTCCATGAGGGGGAGAGAGTGAGAGATACGGTGAGGCTTAGTAAAAAATAGGCTTAGTAAAAAATCAATCTGTGGCGGTTAGCCTTGATATTGTGGCCGCTACAAATAAATGAACGTATGGGAAACACTGGATCATCTGACTTGGATGTTACTGTGTGAAGTCTACCTTTGCTCTGCAGAGACTAAAGACGGTTTAAATGCGTCGTTAATGGAAAGTGAAAGTTTTTATTTGCCGGCTTGTTAAAGAGCTGCACAGGCTGCTTTCCAACACAGCCAGCAGTGCCATGTGAGCCTCACTGATTTTCAGTTATATTATTAGAACAATAAAGCCTTAAACTAAAAAAGCATTTGCCTGATTTTCTAAATGTTTGCATCTGCCCAGCTCTGTGACTGTGATGAGCCCGACACCAGGCGCTCTTCTGCGCGCACAGACTGGATCATTTCAGTTAATGAAGCAAAATGCAGATTACAGACGGTTAAGTTATAAAAGGTATGAATGGAAAATGTAGCGAAATTAAAAGTAGATTACTGGCCTAAATAATATACTGAAGTAAAGAGTATGAAGGTGCAGTTTTAAAAGGTGTGAACGGGAAAAGTTGCCCATTACCTTTTTAAAATTGTTTTATTTATTTTTGCAAATTTAACTAATTTGTAACAAGTTCCTACCCGCCCTGCAGCAGGAGTCCTCACTGCTGTCTTCAGGCAGACTGTAAGTAACAGCAGCACAAACTAAACGGAATATTGAGGCACTTTGCTGCTCCCTCCTGAGCGACCTCTTTTTTTCTCCCGTATCTTTTTTTCAGCACCACCTTTGCCTTCTGTCGCATGTTTTCTGTCGGCCGACATGATTTCTGTCGCGTTTCAACCGTTTAGTCTATTTCTGATGCGGAGTGTGTGATTGATTGATTGACTGTCATTCAAACCGCTATGAGCCAACTCCGAAATCGCCAGGGGAAAAGTGAGGGGGACAAAACACAGATTTTGAAATGTGGGGGGGACGTGTCCCCCCCATGTATAATGGCTCCTACACGTATGGTTTCCAGAACTGAACCCGCCTGTTCCTGTATCTGATCCTGACAGGTTTTGTCGACATGACATCCAAAGTGAAACTTGACAGCCAAGAACGCAGTGATTTGAGCAGAGGAAGCTGAGAAATAATCCTCACAGTAAAAAACAGACTTTGTTTCTACAGGAAATGGAGCGGATATGGCCGCCCTCAAAGAAGCTCAACAGGAAGTATCTGCACACCAATGTGGGTAGAGGCAATGTCAAAGAAGCTCTTGACATATTAGCCTTATAGTGACACAGAGGGAGAGTTTTATTCCAAAAAATGTTTCCTTCAGATTAAAGTTATTTTCCTCCTTTTACCTTAAAACAAAACATGGAGAGAAACAAATGCTCTTCAACAAATGAGTTATCAAATAATTATTAAAAGGTGTGAAGTAACAAAAGAACTATTTGTCCTATATCAGTGTGTTTGTTACTCTTATATTATGTTGGACTGACTGTAGAAGGAGACTTTACTGTTATATCTTATTTAATGAGAAGTTCATAGCTTCTTATTTCAGTGTTGATCAGTTGTGTCTCTGTTGAGTTTAGCTGGGAGGCTACAGGGAAGATCAGGGGTTTAGGGCCCAAATGCAGACCCTGGAGTGGATCTGGTGAGGATAAGGTGATTTATTAGCTAACAAGGAAACCAGAAACAACCAGATGAGAACAAGGGGAAAATCCAGAGACAAGAAACATGAGGCACGAAGTGAAGACAGTCTAATATAATCAGCAGAGAGTCTGGAGTGAAACCAACAGTGAAGCAGCACTGAGTGAAGGGAGCAACACCACTTAAATACAAGAGGAGGGGAGAAGCTAATGACGCACAGGTGGAACCACTAGACAATCAGTGAGGACAGCAACACCGGGAGGAAGACAAGAGGCAGACCACTACCAAGTGTAGAGGTATTTGTTGGCATCACAGGGACATCTTACCCCTCTGTAGCTTAGATGTAATTTAGACACTTGACAGCACCTTTAGCCACCTAGAAACTTCACTGGCAGAAAGTCTGAGGTAAATTTCAGAGGTAATAAGCTTACACATGCTCGCATGGCAAGCTAGCTGTCTAGCGCTTATTTTACCTCAGACTTAGCTAGTGAAGTTCCTACCAACCTCACAGTCTGAGAAATAAATGATGGCAAGCTGGTAACATCAACCTGTCAGATGATCCAGCTGGTTGTAGTTTTTTTATCTGTAAAAGTGATTTTTTCCTTTTTGTTTATCCTGTGAAGCACTTTATGTAGGCCTACACTATAGGCCTACATGTTTCAATTATTATGACGTCACACCCGAGTTGACGGCGTTCCGGTTCCAACCTCGCTCGGCCAGCTGTTTGTTTACAACTAGCCAGGTTAGTTATTGATACGCCGGTTGATTAAAAAACGCATTGTGCGGTATTTCCTCACACTAACTGTAGCAACACGTCCACATACAGCTGTTGGACAGCACTTTGTGTACGAACATTTCTGAAGCCGCCACAAGTAGGCTACATCTTATTGAACATGATTTATTTCCATCACCAATTATCATAGTAGAACAGCTTTCTCAAGCAGTTTGTGATGCATTTTGGAAACAGGAGATGAGCCCCTGGTCTAATGCGCCACCTGGCTTGAAACCCGTTCGCACACGTATTCTGAATGCCTTCCGGAGAATTCAAATGAGCCATTTTAATCTAGATTAATTTCAAGATTACAATGAGATTAATCTGGATTTAAAAAATTAATCTATGTCCACCACTAATATATATATATATATATATATATAGCTGGTCATTGTCGGTTCGATTCCCGGTCAGGGCATGGGTATCCAGGTGGACCCTTAGGCAAGGTCCTTAATGCTACTGGCCTACCTCAGGCATGAGTGAAACCGCAAATACAAGAGTCATACCGGCTCGGACGTCGCCCGGGTTAACAAGGTCTGCGTCAGTTGCTAGGGAACCAGGGCAACCTGATGAGAAATGGGCTACTGGAACAAGACATACATGGACTAGAGCAGAAAACTTGAAACTGATGCAATGCTACTATACAAGCAACCCCAGTGAGAGGGGTTATATGCAGAGACTATGGGATATATGGATGCTTCGAAACCCATGATCAACACTGACAAAGAAACAACTCCTAGCTGTAGCAGTGTTCTAACATCCGCAAACGGCAGCTCCTTTCACAACTAGAGATCGATGAGGTACAACAAATATGCTACGGCAAGGGGGAGCCAGGATGACAGGTCAGTGGGGAGATTTCATCATCATCATCATTCTCCACCGAACCATCTAAAGTGTACTCTCAGTGGCAGGGTAATAACACAAGATCAGATCCACCCAGGGCTGAGACTGAACAGTACTGGAAGAACATATGGGAGAAAGAGGCATCCCACAACACCAATGCTCAGTGGCTAGAGGATCTAAGAACAGATCACAGCAATCTCCCAGAACAAGAACCAGTAACCATTACAACGGCAGACGTCCAAGAAAGAGTGACAGGTATGAAGAGCTGGACAGCACCAGGGACACCATGGGACCCACCCAGAATGGTTAACCCAAGGACGGACAATCCTGATCATGAAGGATCCCCAGAAGGGAACAATCCCATCCAACTACCGGCCAATAACCTGCCTCTGCACAACATGGAAGCTCCTGTCAGGCATCATAGCGGCTAAGATGAGTAGGCACATGGCTCAATACATGCACAGGGCCCAGAAGGGAATAGGCAGTAACACCAGAGGAGCCAAGCACCAGCTACTGGTGGATAGAGCAGTCACTCGAGACTGCAAGACCAGACAGACCAATCTGTGCACTGCCTGGATCGACTACAAGAAAGCCTACGACTCAATGCCACACACATGGATACTGGAATGCTTTGAGATGTACAAGATCATCAGGACACTAACAGCCTTCATCAAGAACTCAATGAAGCTGTGGAAAACAAGTCTGGAAGCCAACTCAAAGCCAATTGCACAAGTCACCATCAAGTGCGGCATATACCAAGGAGATGCACTATCCCCGCTGCTGTTCTGCATAGGCTTGAACCCCCTCAGCCAGATCATCACAAAGACTGGCTACGGATACCGATTCCGAAGTGGAACAATCTTCAGTCACCTCCTCTACATGGATGACATCAAGCTGTATGCCAGAAATGAGCGAGACATCGACTCACTGATCCACACTACCAGGATCTACAGCAACGACATTGGAATGTCGTTCGGACTGGACAAGTGTGGTCGCATGGTATCAAAAAAGAGGGAAGATGATCAGAACCGAGGGGTTGAACTACCAGAAGGCCACATTGCAGATGTTCAGGACAGCTACAAATACCTTGGGGTGCCACAGGCTAATGGTAACCATGAGGAGGCAGCACGGAAGACCGCCACAGTCAAATACCTACAAAGAGTGAGGCAGGTCCTGAAAAGCCAGCTGAATGGGAAAAACAAGATCCGAGCCATCAACACATACGCCCTGCCAGTCATCAGATACCCGCTGGTATAATAAACTGGCCAAAGGAGGAGATAGAGGCTACTGACATCAAGACAAGAAAGCTCCTCACAATGCATGGAGGGTTTCACCCCAAATCCAGCACCCTGAGACTGTACACCAAGCGTAGCGAGGGAGGCCGAGGGCTAGTGAGTGTCAAGACCACTGTCCAGGATGAAACAACAGAGATCCAGGAGTACATCAGGAAGATGGCCCCCAAGGATGAAGGGCTTAGTGAACACCTCAGGCAGCAGAAACCTGAAGGTGAGGACAAGGAAGATGAAGAACCGTCATGGAGGGACAAGCCGCTACACGGCGTGTACCACAGACAAATAGAAGAAGTGGCTGATATCAAGAAATCCTACCAGTGGCTGGAAAAGGCTGGACTGAAGGACAGCACAGAAGCACTAATCATGGCACAAGAACAGGCACTCAGTACAAGATCAATAGAGGCTGGGGTCTACCACACCAGGCAGGACCCCAGGTGCAGACTGTGCAAGGATGCCCCTGAGACAGTACAGCACATAACAGCAGGGTGTAAGATGCAGGCAGGAAGTGCGTACATGGAACGCCATAACCAGGTAGCTGTCATAGTGTACAGGAACATCTGCCACGAGTATGGGCTGGAAGTCCCAAGGTCAAAATGGAAGACACCTCCTAAGGTAGTCGAGAATGACCGAGCTAAGATCCTGTGGGACTTCAAGATCCAGACTGACAAACTGGTGATGGCTAACCAACCAGACATCGTGTTGATCGACAAACAGCAGAAGAAGGCAGTAGTGATAGATGTGGCAATACCAAGCGACAGCAACATCAAGAAGAAGGAACACGAGAAGCTTGAGAAATACCAAGGGCTGAAAGAGGAGCTAGAAAAGATGTGGAAAGTAAGAGCAACAGTGGTGCCAGTGGTAGTCGAGACACTGGGGCTGTGACCCCAAACTGGGAGAGTGGCTACAGCAGATTCCAGGTAAAACATCAGAGGTCTCTGTCCAGAAGAGTGCAGTCCTAGGAACAGCTAAGATACTGCGCAGAACCCTCAGACTCCCAGGCCTCTGGTAGAGGACCCGAGCTTGAGGATGACACATACCACCCCCCGCAAGGGGTGAGAGGGAGATTTATTTTATTTTTTTATATATATATATCGAGCAGAACAGTACCATAAATAACTGCCTGTAAAAGGTTAACAAAATGCTGTGATATTTTTTTTCCAATATTATCAAAAAGAAGATGGCTCAACACTATCAAAGCATTACTCCATGTGTATTTTGCACAAAGAATGTTTGTTTGGCAAAAATTTCAATAGTTTTGTTTAAAATATAACATTTGATTGCTCCACCCCCCCTTATTGGGTGTGGAGTGAAACTTGAGAAGCTGCTCTCTCCATTGATACCGAGCATAGCATAGTCTGAGCTAACCAGCTCACGTCAGCTTCAGAACAATCACGCATCCAAACTTCACATTTTACCACTAACGTGTCAAATTGTGTGCTTATGTCTCAACATTCCACCAAATCCCAAATCGATTGTTATCAACAGCGATTAATATTGGTTTCTTACCCTCTCGCGGTCATTTTGCTTCTATTCATATGATTCTCCGACGAAAATTAATGAACGGAGGCCAATATTGCAGACGCTAATGGTCATGCCTGACATTCATACACGGTCTTTTGCTGCCATCCTGTGAGCGTTTGGTGATACTACAGGTTACAAACGCAGCGTGATTATATTCTACATCTCGCGAGCTTTCCAACAATATATCACACAACAACGATATTTGCTGCTTTGAGAAACGTAGCATGTGTTCAGCCAAGCGTAACGTAATAGACGCGCGCTTCACCGCGCAACCCGGAAGAAGAAGAAGAAGACGACGACGCGCTAAACTTACGACGCAGCAAACCTTATTAGCATTACTTTGCTTTATGTCATTTCTATCAAATTTGGCACAGTTGTAGTCAAGAATTTGCTGAATGGAAACACTAACATCTTTGTGCATTATTTCATTATCATGGTGTTATCCACTTTTTTTTTATTTCTTCTTTGGTTTTTTCACAGTTTACACAAGCATAGTAACACAATGATAATGAAACTGGATATATATTCTCTGAGGTCTTACCTATCCAAAGATACCAAGATTATGCATATAGCCACTGATAGTTGTGAAACCATTCTTGAATTATTTATATCCCTAGAGCTTAACAGGTTAACTTTTTTTTATGAACGGCTAACCTGCTCCAGCAGGTTATGTTCCAGAAAAGAGATTAACTCTGTGAAAACGCCGCCTACTGACCAATCAGCTCTCTGGAAAATGACATCACCATCTGTAGGAAATCCCACAGACTGTTTTAGCCAATAGGCTGCTTTCTGTTTGCAGCGGTGATGTGGAGAAACTCTTGACTATGGCGATCCTACAGAGACTGATTAAAAGCCTCAGGCTAATGTTGCCTACAGGTTTTTACAGTAAACATGGACATTTGAAAACTGCGTATTAACTGTTAGTTGCTTTTCATCAGGTTTACAGTTCCAGGTGTATTAGAAGAGATTCTAATCTACAGGATGATGTTTCGATGGTACCTTTAAAATATAGATTTTATTCCAGGCCAGGATGAAAGTCTCATATTGTCCTTTATTGCATCTCATTTAGTCTTTTAGAGCAAAATAAACAGGTTCATTTACAGCTGGTCCGTATTCTTTAGCTTCTGACCTGTCAAAGGAGAAGTCTGCATCTAGGCCTGATGGCTCAGGAGCTGTTTATTTGAGGCGTTTTCCTGGAAACAGGAGGTAGTTTCTGTTGTACCTGATCCGTGCTACCTGCCAGATCAAAAGTGGTCCTGCCTCTCAAAGAAGGTTACAGCAAATGTGCCTGTTCATAATTATTCGTGTGTTGTTGTCTCAGCTCAGGGCGTCAAATACTGACGCTTTGAGAAAGGCTGACAAAGGTTATTTGATGCAAAAGGTCCCCTTCAGCGTGATTGTTGTCATTATTAGAAATGAAAAATATAATGTTCAATAAGGTTTGTCAGATCTAAAGTCTCTTCCTGTTCCATCACAGTGAACAGTTTCATCTCCAGAGATTAAAAATAATATGTCATCTCCATATGAAAGATTTAGTCTGGTCAGTTTGAACAGGCAGATTTGCGGTGACCTTCTTTGACTGACTGAAGCACTTTTGTGCATGTGCACAACAGATCTCACTGGCGGTACTGATTTGGCACTAGCTAACTGTGAGCTAGCTAACCATTGTGACGACCCCTGTCTTGTAGAACTTCTTTTGTGCTTCTGTTCATCAGGTATTCGTGAACACCTGAGGGCCCCGTGTGTGCCCATTACTTAAGCCTGGCACTAGTGCAGTATTGAGGGACTCTCTCTTCTGTCCTCGTCGGCAGAGGCGTCCCCCGTCAAGGACGAGGCTGCGCACCAACACTACTGACTGGACTGACTTTCACATGACATGCTTTGCTTTGTGTTATATTTAGATTTATCATTTATCATTTGTTAAAAATAAATGACTTTTGTTAAACTTCTAACACGGTGTGTCTCCATATTTGTCACAGTCCAAGAGCCAGATCATGACACAATGCTAACGACGGCTCTTTGACGCTGAGTGACAATCCAAACCTACAGCCCTGCTCCTGAGGTGCTTTGTGCTGCTGTTACAGCAGAATAAAATGAAATGAAGAGTCAGAATATTCTGACAAATACATGCTGTTCTGTTTTTATTCATTAAATATTTTATATTTGTATTTCTGATGTTCCACAGATTGTTTTAGCACTGACGACTCTGTCATGTTAAATTCAGTGTTTTTCTGTTGCAGAAACTGAGGCGTGTTGTTTCTGATCAGATTCAGAACGACCACGTTGGGTCTGAAGTTCACTCGTAAAACAAAATGTTTTATCACACAGATATTTAGTAGGTCAGATTCATCTTTATTGTCATCACACACAGTCAGCAGCAGAACGAGGAAACACAGTTCAGCATCACAGCAGACGGCAGATTTATAAAGAGAAACTGATGGAAAGTGACCTGATGAAACAGAACCAGACTTTCTGTCTCACTGGGCCAACTGGGATTACTGGTTCATGTAAGAACACACCAATAAACTGAGGTCAGCTGTCTCACCGCTTGTCATGGAGGCTGTCATGGTAAGAGGTTCACCACTGTAAGTCAGACCCTTCTTAGCTTCTTTAGCTCTGACTAACCCTGCCTGCTTCTTGTGAACCATCCTGTTATAAAGGTTTTCATCACACTTTGTATTTATGTCAATGACTCCCACTGTAAAGCTGTTCGGCTCAGAGTCAGGAGGAACGCAGAACTCTACGCATATTTTTCCATCACATTTCTGTGTGGCGTCATTCAGCAGATCATAAGTGAGGACTCCATCAACTCCATCATTTGTGCTGATGAACACACCGCCGCCAGATTCACAGGTTTTAATAGTTGATGGCAAAGGCACCTCACAGGATCCGGAGTTAATGTGCACCCTGGGGAGACAGACAGGAGACTTCAAAACTTTGACACTGTGAGAAAGTCACATGAAACTGATGTTTCGTTTCACAGCAAGTACAGACATCAGTCCAGAATATATTTAGCCTAGCTTAGCACAAACACTGGAAGCAGGGGGAAACGTATAAAGATTTAAAAAACGATGTAAGAACAGACACACAGAAACTAAAGCAGACTCACTGTGGGTTACTGAAGGTGTACAGAGTCTCATTGTTTATCTCAACGTTGCACTGACGATGGGTTGGAAATGCCATGTTATGTTGAACCTGCAGAGGGAGACAGATCAGCAGACAGACTGTTCAGACTTCATGTGAGTAAAGTGAAACGCCTGTACTGACTCTAACAGCGTCTCTGTTCTGTCAGACGCACCCTGAAGGCAACACTGGACAGGATGTGTCTGATCTTTGTGTCCTTCTGCTTGGACAGATGCTGACTGAACGAGCTGCAGCCTTTCACTTAATGTTTCCATGAGTCCAGGACTGCAGCCTGCTCATGGTGGACGGCACCAGCCACACTGGCTGCTACTTACTTAGTTAGTTACTTAGTTAGTTAGTTAGTTACTTAGTTACTTAGTGACCTGTGAAGCTCAAAAGAAGCACTGAGGTAAATTTACAGATACTTAAAAATACACAGAAACAACTTTGTCCACAACTTTGGTAGTGTGGAACTTTGAACCAGCTGATCCAGTGAGGACCTGTTCTGAAACTGATTTGATCTCAAACTGCAGGATCGAACCTGTTAGTAAGAGAAAGTAAATGTCCTAAATGTTTCCCTTGGAAGCTGCTGAAGTTTCATGAGTGTATCTCAGCGTGTCATATTAAGATGCAGAGGGAGATGTTCTTTTAGTTATGAGATACCAAAAACCTAATATACGTGGGTGTAGGTTTTCATTGGGGGGAACAATAAGCATGTAATTTCTCCAGGTTTTGGAGAGGACAAATAATCCAGCCAGAACTGTACCTGTAAAGGATGTGTGCACTCAGAGGAAAGCCTTCCTACTGTTATTAGTGCAGCATGGAGACCGTGATGTCACCACATCACCTTATTATGGGGACTTTTTGTGAAATATGATCTTATGTCCCTTTGTCTTTTCTCTGTCCTACAACACAAAGTGATAGTTGTTGTTGAAAGTTCACCAGGCGCTCATAATTATTAAATTTCCTCCCGTCCTCCACAAAGTACTTTAACTTTCCTCTGGGACAGAGGACGTCTCTTACTCAGATATTCAGCTGCAGGAAGTCCGCTGACCTGCCACATCATGCTGAGCAACACTCAACAGGAAGCTGCAAAGTGAGACTGCTGCTGCTGCTGCTGCTGCTGCTGCTGCTGCTCTACCTGTCCAAGGTGAAAAGAATAAAAACACCCACATTTCCAAGGAACAGAGCAGCTCTTCCATTAAACTCCCACACAGGACAGATTTCTTCAGTTTTCTTCATAATATGCCAACAGCAGTTACAGTGAAGCAATCAGTGGCAGTGAAAGTCTTCGTTCTCACGCTCCTCCAACAACGATCACACAGATTTGTATAAAAAAACAAACCACATACAAAAATACTTATCAACCTGTATATACTGTATATATGTTAGTGTTTCTGGGAAACAATTAAACTTTTAATCGTGATTAATCTTATTGTTACGTGCAAAATTAAATAATTAATTTTAAAGTAGTGTGTTGTGTAATTTTAATTTAAATGTACTGCTGCATACACAAAGTGCAATAACCTGGTTTGCAAACACTTTAAATCTTTTCATGGTCACGTAATTGTTTAATCAGCTAATATATATCCTGTCTTTGTTTTAATAATTCACACATTTTCTGAAATCTTATAGGCCCATTTCTTCTTCACTCTTTACTTTGTTGTCAGGAATATTATTTTACATCAGCACTGACATTTTTATATGTGTTTCCAGTTATTGAGTTTTTATTGTAGTTGAGCTGTTGGAAACATGCTGCTGTCAATTTGTAAATATATTCAATACTGTTCTGAATTTAGGCAATTTACTTAAACATTGCTCTTGACTCTTGACATTTGACTTTAAAAGGCAAGGCAAGTTTATTTGTACAGCACATTTCAACAACAAGGTCATTCAAAGGGCTTTACATAAAACATAAAGGCAAAAATAAATACAAAATAAAGACAAAAAAAAGTTTAAAAATCTAATAAAAGGCTAAAAACAAAGAAAAAACAGGATAGTAAAAGTTACAGTGCAGTGTAAGTTATCAATAAAAAGAAAAGTCTTAAATATTTAATTAAAAGCAGTGGTAAAAAGAAAGGTCTTCAGTCTTGATTTAAAAGAACTGACAGTTTCAGCAGACCTGCAGGTTTCTGGGAGTTTGTTCCAAATATACGGAGCATAATAACTGAACGCTGCTTCTCCTTGTTTAGTTTTGACTCTGGGGACAGAAAGCAGACCTGATCCCAGATGACCTGAGAGGTCTGGATGGTTCATAACGAAGCAGAAGATCAGAAATATATTTTGGCCCCAAACCATTTAGTGCTTTGTAAACTAACAGCAGGATTTTGAAATCAATTCTTTGACATACAGGTAGCCAATGTAAAGACCTCAGAACTGGAGTGATGTGATCCACCTTTTTGGTGGATGATCATTTAAAAAAAGGGGCTGATAAGGAAGTCAGAGGACTAGACTTAGAATTGAATGTGTTCTACTTATATTAAAGGCACAAGGCTTTTATTAAGTTACTTTAATAATCCCAGTTCAAGTGACAAGAGTTTTCTCCCCCAAACAAACGAAGAACAGAGCACCTTAGTTCATAGAGCAGAAGTCACGTCAGCTGTCGGCAGCTGATGTTTCTTCTTATTTACTGCAAAATTATTATTTATTCATTTTACTGAAACTTTGACTTCACAAAGGGGCTTTTACAATTTTTAAAAAAATAAATAAAATGAAGGAAGGGCAAAAGGACAGGTGTTCAAGCAACCAGTGCCGCATGTGTCTGTAAAACGGTGAATTCCTCACAGCAACAGTGAAGCAACATCTCTTTCACTGGTGACAGAAGCTCCCGTCTTCTATGGACCTGAGCGTGCTGCATATTTCTGTGATACTTTTCACATGAGGTGAAACCAGGCACGTGCAGAGGGGAGTGCGATGGGTGCTTGAGCACCTGCCCTTTTGCCCTTTGCTGCCCAAAGTGCCATTTTTTCAAACGCGAAATTTCCTTCATTTTATTTATTTTAAATGTTGTAAAGGCCCTTTTGTCAAGGCCTGTCCGATCAAACTATTAGTAAAATAAATCAATAATAATTTCGCAGTAAATAAAATAACCCACATTATGACCTTTCACCTGATGACCTCATCCGTGACGAGCCCTCCTGTTCAGACACGTTAGTGATTCAGCAGCTCTGCCTACAGGACGCCTTCGATTCCGCCGCTAATAAGGGTTTGCTGTTTGTGCTTGTTGTGGATTTTTGCAAAGAGCAGCACAGCTGTTGTGTTTATCGCTGTGTGTCGCCTGTAGAAGTAACATCAGCTGCCGTCTAACACACCGACACGCCGACAGCTGACGTTACTTCTACTCTATAAACTAAGATGCTCTGTTCACTTCGTTCTGTTTTGGGAGAAAAGCTTCACGGGCGTCGAGAGGTCTGATCTTTTCTGTGTAATTTGACTAAAATCTTTGCACTTGAACCGGGTTTATTAAAGTAACTAATAAAAGCATTGTGCCTTAAAATAAGTATAACAACATTGGTAAAATTCTGAGCCTATTCCCCTGACTTACAGCCTTCAGCCCTTTAAAAAAACATTAAATTCAGAACAGTATTGAATATATTTGCATTTGACAGCAACAGTATGTAACAACAGCTCAACTACAATAAAAACTCAATAACTGGAAATACATATAAAAATGTCAGTGCCGATGTAAAATAAATAATATTCCTGACATCAAAGTAAAGAGTTCAGAAAAATGTATGAATTGTTAAAACAAACATAGGATATAAATTAGCTGATTAAACAATTATGTGAACATGAAAAGATGCAAAGATTGTTGAGTGTTTGGGACTGGCTCACTAAGGAAATAAGATACCAGATTAAAAAAAGAGTGGGAAATAATCTGAGAAGGAAACATTAATGGGGAAAGGATGAGGGAGGCCACGGCAGGGTGAGAGTGAGACAAACAAACCTATAGTCTGTGTTGCCTGCTGTGTGTCTACAGAATGCAAAACTGTGATAATGATTGATTTTATATATTACATTGTGAATCTGAGATACATCTGGATTTTTATTGACTATGTCTAATCATATATCTATATCATATATCATATATCTTTTATAATATTCCTGACATCAAAGTAAAGAAAAAACGACCCTGTTAGATTTCAGATAAATGTATGAAATGTTTGTGAATCTTATTTCCTCCACCTGCAGCTTAGTGTGCAGCTCTGTGAGCGTCTCCCCAGCAGTCAGCCTTGGTAGAGGCTGCAGTGTTACAGCAGCTCAGTCACTGTGAGCTGGTACAAACACTCAACAATCTTTTTATGTTCACATAAGTGTTTAATCAGCTAATATATATCGTATAGTTGTTTTCATATCTGTAGTCACAGATCACCTCCAGTAGCATCAGCATCAACACAACAACAGCAGCATCCATAGCAACCCCTCAACAGCAACTGTTCCCTGTAAGTTATCAGCCCAGTGTTTTAAAGCTAGAGTTGGGCATTCGCTGGTTCTTTTTGCGTCACCTCATTTGCTGATGTATCGATACAGAAGCATCTGCATATGTGTGTCAACAAGGAAAACATAACGATTTATTTCTATGTCAATAGTCTGAGAAGAGTCCGATTTAAATCCTTGTTCCATGTGCCCTTTTTATACTTTGAGCACCTGCCCTTCCAAAGGTCTCTGCACGGCCCTGGGTGAAACAGACACACAGCTCACTTCTTCCCCTCAGTAACGGACTATTTTCCCAGCATACAGACACATTACACAGCATGTAGCACATTTAGCTAAGCATAGGTCCCTGCTCTCATTTATACGCCATCATTACGTATTAAGCTGCAAAGCACAGATTATTTTACATTCACAAAGGCCAAAAACTCCAGAAACTGTAGCCAAAAGCCATGAGCTGGAGCTGCTGTTCTGTTATTGGTCTACTATTTCCAAATTTTTATTTGAATGAGAGAGAGAGAGTGAAATAGTTTAGTGACCAAGCGAGTTGTGGGAAACGAATTTAGGAAAATATTTTGATACGTGTTGAAAGTAAACAACAGAATTTTGTTGACTTTCGATCAACAAACAGTTGAAACATCTCTGTGAGGGTAAAAAGAGTCAGGAGTTAAACAAGTCACTAAACTAAAACACTGAACACTAAAGACTCTAAAGAAGAAAGCAGAAGAAAAGAGTCTTCCAGCCGATCAAACCCACTTCTTATACAGTTTGTGGTGCAGGCACATGAGGAGAAAAGGGCGAGCGCTTCTCTTTCTTTCCCTGTGATGCTTGTGTGTTTGGCTGCCAGCAAAACCATACAAATAGTCATTTTTTGCTGCGATCTGGTTACAAAAAGTCGGCCTAGGTATCGACTGTTTCCAATTTCAATGCAGAGCAATAATAAGACTTTTGACTGGACCAGCCGTCGCAGTAACCACATTGTTTGTGAAGTAAAACCCATCGCCAACTTTATTCTGCTTTCATGGGAAACAATTAGAAAGTTCTTATATTTTACGTATCATCGACCTGTTTGGTTAAAATGAAAAACGTGCTTGTGTGTGTAGGTGATGTAACGACAGGCAGTGGACCTGTGAGGCCCCTGAGCTGGGACTCAAAATGCTTCTGAACTTAAAATGCATTTTTACCTCGTTTGCCTTTATGTTGTTTTACTGCTCACACAATTTAAGAAATACATCGTCAACCACTTATCCTGCGTACGGGGGCTGGAGCCAATCCCAGCTGACATCGGGTGAAAGGCGGGGTACACCCTGGACAGGTCGCCAGTCCATCGCAGGGCCACACAGAGACAAACAACCTCTCACCCTCACACCTAAGGACAATTTAGAGACACCGACTAACCTACAGCCTGCATGTCTTTGGACGGTGGGAGGAAGCCGGAGCACCCGGAGAGAACCCACGCAGACACGGGGAGAACATGCAAACTCTGCACAGAAAGGCCGGGTTTGAACCCACGACCTTCTTACCGCCCAAATACATCATTATATTCTTTAATGATATTTGTAGGGGCAGACAGCCCTCCTGACCCCCTGTGATTTACCCCTGTGTCCTCAGCTTAATTCTCCTTTCATGGGAAACACTTAGAAAGTTCATATCTTTTGCATCTCCACTACCTGTTGAGCCTGAAGTATGCTGACATGACATAAAGCTTCAAGTTGGAGCAGGTTTGCTGATGGAAATTCTACTGAAAACAAACTTATCTTACCTTGGAAATCACTGCAGTCAATTCTCTTTGTTATAGTGTACCGAGCACCTCGTGTCACATTGTGTAACTTTGCTTTCGTCAGAACCTCCCACATCTCTGCTGATGTTGGTGGTGTTGGGTAACTTTTGGGCAGGTCAGTAAATCAGCTGGTGATTTAAGAAGTATTTAACATTAATGAAGGGTCAAAGTTCATCCTAAAGATCAACATTAATGTGGATCCATTAAAGAAGCTAACATATCCAGCTAACATGTGGGATAGTCTGAACTAACATGGTCACTTTTATATTTATGGAACATCTCAAACTCCCAGAAACAGAAGCAGCAGACTGAACACTGAACCATTTCAAAGCTTTGGGAGATGTTTGTTACCTGATGATGCTGAACTCATTAACACAGATTGTGTTCATGTGGACGGGAAAACATTGGTCACTTTCATGCTGTCACTGTTAAATGTTGCACTGACCATTATTATTTCAGTCAGTCCATCAATCTGATGACTGATGTATTTGTGGTTATTGTAAATATATTTTTATTACTCGATTAATATAACAATTAATTAAATTAATTAATAATTCAATATGTTGTTCCATCATCCTGAACAACAGACACATGAAGCTCAGATGGAAGTTTGATGTTTTCCTGAGTTTACTGTTTCACCCTGCAGGCTTCATTATTATATTTCAATGTTTCACTGTGTGATGTTTGATTATTTGATTATGTTGCAGCTGGGAAAGATGCTCACTAGACAGTTTTCTTGTCTGACTGTCCCTGATAGTCCTTCATCTCAGGACAGCTGGTCCCTTCCTCCAGCTGTGTGACACCCTGACAGGATAAAGTCAGCTGTTTCTTCTCTGGCTCTTTGTCTCACTCTCTGCAGACTGGCTGCTCTCTGTCTGTCTGTCTGTCAGTCTGACCTTTTGCAAAGTATAAAACTCTTAAAGGACATCTGGACTGGACTCTTTATTTCAGAAGACTCACTAAAGGGCTGCAGTCTTGTGTTCTAGGAAACTGTAAGATCCCCACCTACAGGACACTTTCTGTCCGTGACCAACAGGTGGCAGTGACGTAGCTCACACACCACGCCCCCCTTTCTGTGTGCTGTACAGTCAAATAACTGTCCAGGAAGATGTTTATTAAACTGAACTCTTCCCAAGTCTTTAATAATGGGGGGAGGTCCCTAAATAACTGTAAATCTTCCCTTCCTTGTACAGTTGAAGGAGTCTCCGGAGAAGATGATGTTGCTGAAATATGGAGACAGCACTATAGTTCCCTCTTTAATTGCTTAAAACATGATTCACACATGGAGGACTCTGCTATCAGTAATGAATCAATAAGTATTCTGACACATGAGGTCTTTGATGCCATATGGAAATTACCTAACAACAAAGCATGTGGTATGGATTTAATAACTGCAGAGCATCTGAAAAATGCCAGTCTTAGGCTCGCTCCGCTCCTAGCAATCAATTTAACTGGTTTGTTGATCCGTGGCATACTACCTGATTCAATGTTATCTATTCTGCTGGCCCCAGTTATTAAGGATAAAGCTGGAAAAGTTGGCTGCCTGGATAATTATAGACCTATAGCATTGGCCAGTATCTTATCCAAGGTAATAGAAAGAATCCTCCTTGATAGAGTGAGTGGGTATATCTCTTCTCTGGATAATCAGTTTGGATTTAAGCCAAAACACGGCACAGATATGTGTATTTATGCTCTTAAGGAAACCGTGAATCTGTATAATGCGAAAAATTCCACTATTCTCATGTGTTTTATTGATGCCTCCAAAGCATTTGATCGAGTGAATCACAAACAGCTTTATATTAAGTTAAAGCAAAGGGGAGTGCCTGGGTATATTGTGGGGGTTCTTGCCTATTGGTATGCCCACCAACAGATGTATATCAAATGGGGGGGCAGTATATCTGCCCCCTTTAGAGTGTCCAATGGTGTCAGGCAGGGAGGAATCTTGTCCCCTGTTTTATTTAATTTATATATGGACCAACACTGGCTGTATGATTGGTGGCAAGCTTACTGTACACCACTCTGTACTGCCCATCTGTGGTCTTCTTACAAAAAATCCAGTATGCAGAAGTTAAAAGTTGCTTATAATGATGCAATGAGAATTTTACTTAAGGTTCCCAGGGGAGGGAGTGCTAGTCAGATGTTTGTATCTGTAGGAGTAATCACACTGAAAGCACTTTTAAGAAATTTAATGTTTAAGTTTATGCAACGTCTGGATGAGTCTACCAACACTATTATGGCGGCACTCTCAGATCCCATAGTGAGTTGCTCCAGGTATATATCCAGACTGAGCGTGCATTGGCTGAAATGTCTGTATGTTTTTTAATTTTTGTATCTTATTTTATTTGTCCTGTCTCGCCTGTTTTTTTGGACATGAGTCTGGCAAATAAACAAACTAACTAACTTAATCATTTAGCTGACGCTTTTATCCAAAGCGACTCAGGATTGCTATACACTTAAGAGGCTGCACACCTCTGGGGGTTAAGTGTCATCCACCATTCTGTCAGGGACACAATACTTCTAGCTGAAGGCAGCAGTGATGTCGTCTGCGGCAGGGTGGGTCCATCTAATATAGCCTACTGTTAATTCTGCTACATTTTCCATTCATACCTTTTATAACTGAACCAGTCTGTAATCTGCATTTTGCTTCATTATGAAATGAGCTCATCCAGGCTGTGCGCGCAGTTAAGCAGTAAAGAGCTGGTCGGCCGCTTGTCACAGTCACAGAGCTGGCAGATGCAAACATTCAGAAAATCAGGCAAATATCTTTTCAGTTTAAGGCTTTATGTTCTACTAATACAATCTACTAATACAATCTACTAATACAATCGCTGTAACTGAAGACACAAAATTATGTTTAAAGGATTATGATATGGAATTTAAAGAATATCCTTAAAATTGTCATTTTGTTACGGCAGAATAAAGACGGCGTTTGAGTCGGTCACATCTGTATAACCGTTTCTGTTCCTTACTGCTTCGCAGCCATCCAGAACTGTGTAGCAAAATAGCTACTGGCACAGGCACCCCTTGGTCTACCAGACTGTCACCAAACTTTTATATGACAGTTGACAATAAGGGGGGGACACGACTTTAGTGTTGACCACGGGGGACGACTGAGACCTGTAGCCTGTTTCCTGTTTTGCTGAACAAAGCAGCTATAGCATCACGTGACATTGAGGGCTATTTAGATTTGACTTGGCTCTACATGCAGTATGAATGATTTTGATTGATATGGCTAACATTGCTGTTAAGAGATGCACTGTGCTAAATCCTGCCGACAACACCGAAATTGTGATGGCAATTAGAGTTTTCAAATAAACAGCTCAGGCAAACACTCGTCTTTCTGTAAGTTTTATTCAAGTCTTCTGCAGAAGGACTCACATGTGTGCTGGAATCAGTGAGCAGAGCTCAGTGAGCCTGCTATTTATCCAGCTTTAGGTTCAATCATATCGTCCCACAGAGACACATCGTCCCTGAAGTCTGGATAACACGGAGAACAGAGATATTTGGACTGTTACGGTTACACAGCACAGATGAGTCTCCCTGAGTCCAGGGTTACATGCAATATGTTACAGTTCATTTCTGCATGCACTTTGTAAAATGTTTTTTATGCAGAAACTTTAAAATTGCATTCTTAATGATGGGATATGTTCTTTTCTGTAATACTGGTCACATGAAATGTCATTTCATGTGACTGATTTTATTTTAGCTTGTTTTGGTCAAGATTTAATAAATGCTGCTGTAATTGTAATTTATTGTTATGTTCACAACATTAAAAGTTTCTGTTAGTCTCTGTACATTTTTTAATGATTTTGCTAAAGGGGCTTTTTTGTAAGGGGCTTTAAGGTATTTTAATACATTAATAATGAGTTATTCTCATACTGAATGGTTTTAGAAAGCAGATTTGTAGTATATTAATATCAGGTCTTTCACTATATAATTCCAAATAAGCTGATTAAAATGTTCAGGGAACACACTTATGTCAGGCTTCATGTATATTGAAACTGTTCTTCAAGTATAGCATAAAAGCGACTTTGTCGGCTTGGGGTTAGAGCGGGTTGGCCGTTAATTGAAAGGTCAGCGGTTCGATCCCCCGCTGTCCCTGGCGGCTGTTCAGCTACTGTATGAATGAATGTTTCTGTTTGAGTGCTTGGGCTCAATGAATGTGTGTGAAAGCAGATGTAGTGTAAAAGTGCTTTGAGTGGCCATACAAATATGGCCTTTTACATTTAAAAGGGAAATTAAAAGAAGTATAATTAAATAACAGTAAAGGTAATTAATATTGGTCCATTTTAACACACGTATGTTCAAGTATATTCCAATTATCTTAAAATTGAGGTTAAGTTTTTCTAAAATAAAACTTAACTTTATTGAAGTTGTTCCAAAATAACACATTTAATATTCACTTAGTAAAGTACAATTAACATGTGATAAGTGCATTTCTTTTTGGCTTGGCTTGACTTGGCTGATTATGATATGTACAAGTCGTGGAAATTGAAAAATCAGTTCATCTCAGATGAGAGTTGGTCCTCAATTACGAGATGACACAATATTCAGATTCTCAGTAGATTTTTATTGTTCGCAAGCAAAAGCAGGCCTTACACAGATATGACTGAGAAGAGGCGGCCTCTCAGTACTACAAAAACACGTTAACTGTAGCCAACAACTGGACGACATTTTCTCGGCTAAAGAGACATTTTTCTCTTATGCTTAGTACGGCACAGCATCTCAAAACCTGCCACCTGCACCGACTCTTTCAAGTCTTCCATACATACAGTACATCCCTTTGTTGTGCAGATCTTTGTGATCTTTGTGCAGACACAGGACGAGGTTTCAACCCCCCTCCAGGCTAAACTCCTTTATATTGAGTTTACTTGTATTTAGTTTCGCAACAACTCACTAGCAATTATAATATCATGGTGGACATACCGTAGCTCTGGTGAACTGGCGACAAATAAATGTGATACCCTCTGTTGATGATGCTCTCACCTTTTTCTACGATAATCTAATTTCAATAATAAACAAACATGCTCCTTTAAAAAAAATAGAAAAAAAATAGGCATAATCCCTGTTTACAAAGGATCTTGCTGATTTGTTGCATGAGTGAAATAAACAATGGCCAGTTGCCAGAAAAAACAAGTCTCATTCTGATTGGCAGCACTTCTGAGAAATTAGAAACAAAAGTACTTCATTTATTTGAAAATCTAAATCTAGCTATTATTTAAAACTAACCACAGATAACCTTAATGATCCCTCCAAGTTCTGGAAGACAATCAAAAGATTACAAAATAAACCAGCATCCAACCTTCCCCAGAAACTGAAACAAAATGATTCTTACATTACTGATAAAAAGGATATGTCAAACTTATTTACTGCAAAATTATTATTAATTCACTTTACTGAAACTTTGACTTCACAAAAGGGCTTTTACAATTTTTTAAAAAATAAATAAAATGAAGGAAAGGGCAAAAGGGCAGGTGTTCAAGCAGCCAGTCCCCCCCCCCCCCGCACGTGTCTGTAAAACGGTGATTGACAGAAAAGAATCGCTCACAGCAACAGTGAAGCAACATCTCTTTCAGTGGTGACAGAAGCTCCCGTCTTCTATGGACCTGACCGTGCTGCATATTTCTGTGATACTTTTCACATGAGGTGAAACAGACACACAGCTCACTTCTTCCCCTCAGTAACGGACTATTTTCCCAGCATACAGACACATTACACAGCATGTAGCACATTTAGCTAAGCATAGGTCCCTGCTCTCATTTATACGCCATCATTACGTATTAAGCTGCAAAGCACAGATTATTTTACATTCACAAAGGCCAAAAACTCCAGAAACTGTAGCCAAAAGCCATGAGCTGGAGCTGCTGTTCTGTTATTGGTCTACTATTTCCAAATTTTTATTTGAATGAGAGAGAGAGAGTGAAATAGTTTAGTGACCAAGCGAGTTGTGGGAAACGAATTTAGGAAAATATTTTGATACGTGTTGAAAGTAAACAACAGAATTTTGTTGACTTTCGATCAACAAACAGTTGAAACATCTCTGTGAGGGTAAAAAGAGTCAGGAGTTAAACAAGTCACTAAACTAAAACACTGAACACTAAAGACTCTAAAGAAGAAAGCAGAAGAAAAGAGTCTTCCAGCCGATCAAACCCACTTCTTATACAGTTTGTGGTGCAGGCACATGAGGAGAAAAGGGCGAAGCGCTTCTCTTTCTTTCCCTGTGATGCTTGTGTGTTTGGCTGCCAGCAAAACCATACAAATAGTCATTTTTTGCTGCGATCTGGTTACAAAAAGTCGGCCTAGGTATCGACTGTTTCCAATTTCAATGCAGAGCAATAATAAGACTTTTGACTGGACCAGCCGTCGCAGTAACCACATTGTTTGTAAAGTAAAACCCATCGCCAACCTAATTCTCCTTTCATGGGAAACAATTACAAAGTTCTTATATTTTACGTGTCATCGACCTGTTTGGTTAAAATGAAAAACGTGCTTGTGTGTGTAGGTGATGTAACGACAGGCGGTGGACCTGTGAGGCCCCTGAGCGGGGACTCAAAATGCTTCTGAACTTAAAATGCATTTTTACCTCGTTTGCCTTTATGTTGTTTTACTGCTCACACAATTTAAGAAATACATCGTCAACCGCTTATCCTGCGTACAGGGGCTGGAGCCAATCCCAGCTGACATCGGGCGAAAGGCGGGGTACACCCTGGACAGGTCGCCAGTCCATCGCAGGGCCACACAGAGACAAACAACCTCTCACCCTCACACCTAAGGACAATTTAGAGACACCAGCTAACCTACAGCCTGCATGTCTTTGGATGGTGGGAGGAAGCCGGAGCACCTGGAGAGAACCCACACAGACACGGGGAGAGCATGCAAACTCTACACAGAAAGGCCGGGTTTGAACCCACGACCTTCTTACATCCCAAATACATCATTATATTCTTTAATGATATTTGTAGGGGCAGACAGCCCTCCTGACCCCCTGTGATTTACCCCTGTGTCCCCAACGTAATTCTCCTTTCATGGGAAACACTTAGAAAGTTCATATCTTTTCCATCTCCACTACCTGTTGAGCGTGAAGCATGCTGACATGACATAAAGTTTTGCCTATGGAAATTCTACTAAACACAACCTTATCTTACCTTGGAAATCACTGCAGTCGATTCTCTTTGTTATAGTGTACCGAGCACCTGAGTCACATTGTGTAACTGCGGTTTCGTCAGAACCTCCCACATCTCTGTCAGGTTCAACTGTTTTTACTCCTGATGACAGTTTAGCTGTAGCTGCTGATGTTGGTGGTGTTGGGTAACACTAGACACACTGAGAGAGAGAAGTGTTTAACATTAATGAAGGGTCAAAGTTCATCCTAAAGATGAACATTAATGTGGATCCATTAAAGAAGCTAACATATCCAGCTAACATGTGGGATAGTCTGAACTAACATGGTCACTTTTATATTTATGGAACATCTGAAACTCCCAGAAACAGAAGCAGCAGACTGAACACTGAACCATTTCAAAGCTTTGGGAGATGTTTGTTACCTGATGATGCTGAACTCATTAACACAGATTGTGTTCATGTGGACGGGAAAACATTGGTCACTTTATACTGTCACTGTTAAATGTTGCACTGACCATTATTATTTCAGTCAGTCCATCAATCTGATGACTGATGTATTTATGAGATTAAATTATGTGATTTAACAATTAATTTAGAATAATGAGCATGTCGGGCTGCAGTCTTGTGTTCTAGGAAACTGTAAGATCCCCACCTACAGGACACTTTCTGTCCGTGACCAACAGGTGGCAGTGACGTAGCTCACACACCACGCCCCCCTTTCTGTGTGCTGTACAGTCAAATAACTGTCCAGGAAGATGTTTATTAGACTGAACTCTTCCCAAGTCTTTAATAAAAGTCCTTGTTTCCACTTTAATAAACTTTCATCAGAGAGATTCTTTCTTCACATTTTTCTTCATTCAGCTGCAAACTAGATTTTAACTCTGCTTTTTATGAACTAAGTTCTGCTGAGTCCAGGATCAAAGTCCTTCAGGTCCCTCTGAGGGTCTCTCACTCTTACTGGGTGGCGTCTCTCAGCCTGAGGACTCTGTGGCTCAGAAGGACTCTGGATGGTAACCAGAGTTGTGTTGCCTGGTGGGTCACATGGTGTGGCTTTAGCCCCCGTCTGTCCCAACAATATCAGACTTTGCCCTCACCGTCCCCTTTTCTTTTTTTATTGTTTTTTTTTTTTTTTTTAAACCTGTCCTGCCCAGCAGCCTGGTATACAGTATGGTGAGCTGGATACCGTATTTTGTCAGACAGATTTTACTTTAGCAACAGAGTATTAATATACTCTTTTTTTATTATTTAATTATGTATTGATTTGGCCAGACAGGAGGGCAAACGGGGGGCACAAACAGACAGCACAGAGGAAGGCAACACCTGTAAGAAAAGGGGGATGGAAGGAGGGAACGGTAGAGGACAGCAGAGGGAAACACCAATTGCAGAAAGCACGAAATCTGTAATAGAACGAGGAGGAGGGCTTGGGGAGGAGAAAGACAACAACAAACAAACAAACACAAACAAAAACAGACAAGCAGTAATAATAGTAAAAGACGACAAGCCAAACAGCAGCAATACACAACTGACATAGCAAGACAACTAATACAAAAATGTAAACAAGAAACTGTCACGCACAATAAATAAATAAGCAACACAGCACAGCCAGAGAGCTGGAATAATAACAATTAATTTAAACAAGTAACTGAAAGAAAAGCTTCATGAATAATTCTACATGTGACAACGCCGATTTTTATTTTATTTTATTTTATTGTGTCTATGTGTGAGACTGTGTGTGCCTGTATGCCTGTGGGTGTGAGTGTGTGTGTGTGTGTGTGTGCGTACGCATGAGCCTATTAAAGAATGTAGTTGTTAGCGATAGTGGGACGCCGCAACTGTGCCACACCGACCCCCCAGCAACAGGCAGGCCAGAGCCCCAGAAGCAAATAAGAGTGGGAGAAAGAAAGATATGACTTCCAGATGCACCGCGATGCAAACGCGGAAGACCCCGACCCATTCAACAGATACCCAAAAATAAATAAATAAATAAATTTAAAAAATAATAAAAATAAAATAAAAATTATGACCATCCAAATGCCAGTTGACAGCGCAATGCCGACGGAACGCAAGAGGCGTGACCCGCGGAGGAGCAGCGCCCGGGCCGACCGCGGCGCACACACAACCCAGGCCAGTGCCGCCCCCACTCAGCACCGCACCGACACGCAGCAAACAACCAAAATGCCCAAATGCCACGCAATCATCAACACCAATGCACAAGTGATGAGTTCAATGCGCGCGCCGCACGAGCACGGCGAGACCCAACGCCCGGCAGCCCCCCGCGACTCCCGCGAGCGAATCCGGGCAAACGAGAGAGAGCGAGCGGCAGAACACGACAGCGACAGCCAGCGGAGAGAAACACCAGCAGCAAGTCCCAGCCACGCAGACCGCCGTGCACCCGCCAATATAGGTCGCCGTCCCCCCAAATGGAGTTTTGTAAACTGAGGTTCAGGAACAGGACCACGCCTCCCTCACTCATCCTACCACCTGCGCTTCTTTCAATACCTCCAATCAACCACCCGTACTCCACTGATCCCATCCACCTGTGCTTCTCAATTCCAGCCACAAGCGCTTACGTATATAAGCTGTCTAACCCGTTTCCTCTCCCGTTTCTCAGTTCTCACATCCCTCCCACCCAAACCCAGCTTGTTCACCTCTTTCAATGGGCAGCACCGCGGCCATGAAAGACATGCACGCTGAAAATACATAATTCTGCTTAGTGATCATATTGTCTTCTTCTACAATAGGAACCACAGGGGGGTTCATAAGACCAAGCTGCTTATGAAGACGAGCCCCCATCCTGAGTCTCGACCCCTCGGGTTCCTAGCCGCTCCGGCCACCGAACCACAAGCAACCCGCTCGACCCCTTCATCCCTCTTCTCTCGACCCCTTCATCCCTCTTCTCTCGACCCCTTCATCCCTCGACCCCTTCATCCCTCTTCTCTCGACCCCTTCATCCCTCTTCCCTCGACCCCTTCATCCCTCTTCTCTCGACCCCTTCATCCCTCTTCTCTCGACCCCTTCATCCCTCTTCCCTCGACCCCTTCATCCCTCTTCTCTCGACCCCTTCATCCCTCTTCCCTCGACCCCTTCATCCCTCTTCCCTCGACCCCTTCATCCCTCTTCCCTCGACCCCTTCATCCCTCTTCCCTCGACCCCTTCATCCCTCTTCCCTCGACCCCTTCATCCCTCTTCCCTCGACCCCTTCTCATCCCTCTCTCCTATCACTTAGTCATCTCTAACTTGGCGCGGTCCTGTTAGTGAACCGCCAGAAAAACCGAGGCCGCCCGAGCCAGCCGACATCGCACATGCACAGCAACACCCCCAGGCCACCGTGCAACACCAGCTAAACCAGAAACAAGGCAAAATCAACCAGCCCAGCTGCATCCCACCACCAACCCACCCACACGTCAGGGACCGAGAACTCCAGGCACAGGCCCAGAACAAACCAGAGCACAGCCACACCCCGCACCCATACTGCACATTTCGAAAACTAACTTTAAACCTCAGTGTCCAGAGGGGTCCAACAACAACAGAAAAATGGGGGAGCATGGATCTGAGGCCAACGAAGCAAACCAGGGACGCAAACCAGGGACGCAAACCAACTCCCCACCGCCAGGGAGTATCAACGAGGGAGAACCAGGACAACAAACCTGAGGCCGATCTCGTCCCCGGAGTCAACCTCCCCCAAGGAGGAGCACCAAATTCCACCCCGACAACACTGGCCATGCGCCCCAGAGGCTCCCGAATGCCCCCACTGTGGGAGAGCCGGCAGAGGGAAGCAGCAGGAGCCCCACCCCTGCCGAGGAGGGCCCCGGCGAGGAGGGGAGACAACGGGCACCCAGGCCCAGGGACATACCACCCGCCCAGAAATGACCAAAAGCCTGAAGCCCGAGTCCCCAGACCCCCAGGTCCAGAGCGAGTCCCCAGGCCAGGGAAGCCACGACCTCCGCAACCAACCCCAGACCAGACAGGGCAGACACCAACCCCATGGCACCCCAACGGCCCGGGGCTCCAGGGGCAGGGGACAAGTCCAATTAGAGTCCCCCGACTCCCTCAACCCCTCTGCAAATGTTTGTTTGTTGTTGGGGTTTTTTTGTGTTGGATGCATGTCATGGATTGTGAAGTGTTGTGTGGTGAAGTAAAGATAAGGTGTGTGGTAACTAAGGTGCAGTTAAAATTGGAGGGTAGTCGTGATACAGGGACCCCATAACTGTCAGGTAGTGGGGCCCCTGCCCCTCCCACCCACCAAGCCCTCTGTGTCTAATGTGTAATTAAAATTGAGGGGCGGCCAATGGGGGAGGAAAAAGGGCGAGGCCGCAATAAAGCAGCCCCACCCACCATACACCCCCAGCCTCCCCGCCCCCCAGAGTCCAAGGAGTGTATGAAGTGAGACATTATCAAAGGGGGAGAGGGTGAAGGAGGTTGCAGGGAGACTAGAATAGTCCTCCCCACTGGGACCAGATTCCTGACTGGCCCCATCATTCAGTCCCGTCCCCCACCTCAGCTAAGAAGGAGGGCACCAGGTCCCTCCAGCCCAGGGCTTATAGCAAGAGCCCCCCTAGCGCCAGCAGCACCCCAAAGCCAGCGACAAACCCCCCTCAGCCGCATGGCGGGCCCAGCCCCCCCAACGCACAGACCCATCCCACACCCAGAGGTCCCAAAGCCCGGAGCCCCAGACCCCCACACACCCCTGAGGCAGCCCAGCGTAGCCCAGGCACAAGGCCCAGCAATCCCCCACCCCCGTCGGGACCCCCCCACTAGATCCTGGAATGGAATAAAATTACTGTCTTGCATTATATGCCCTAGATGTCTAATCCCTTTGTCATAGCACAGAGGGAAATTTAGTGTTTTCTTATTTCGCAGGATGTCAGGATTATTCCAGATTGGGGTGAATCTACATGGGATAAGTGAAGACCCAGATATTTTGAGCAGTTCCCACCAGGCTGCCAGGGAAGTGCTTATGTTAATGCTTTTAAAGCAGGTATGACGTTTGATACTGGGACTAATAAATGGTATATCGGAAATTTTAATTTCATTACAGAATGTTTGGTCTATGTCCATCCATGAGTGGTCTGATTGATCCATTTTGATTTTGATATATACTGTAGTCTATTGGACAAGAAGTAATGATAAAAATTTGGCAGTTCTAAACCACCACGATCTTTTGCTTTACCGTCCCCTTTTCTTTGGTGTCAGTGATCCAAACGTTCTCCATATTCACTTCTGGCAGTTCAGGACCTCTGTGCCTTCGCTCCCACTTTGGGAACGGGAGGGAGACTGAACCGTCTGTTTTCAACACTAACATGTTTGTCTTTGATAATAGTTTTGTGGGTAAGAGTTTAAGAACGTCTGTTATCATTGGCGGTAGATCTAAGTGCATCATGTTATCCTTAAATCTTGCCTTAGTTATGGATTCAAACTGTTGATATTCAAGAAATGTATTATTGCTAATTCCATATTGTTACTTTACATTTGGCTGACGCTTTTATCCAAAGCAACTTACAATTGCTATTTATGTCAGGTTCCACGCCTTTGGAGCAACTGGGGGTTAAGTGTCTTGCGTGTGCCACTGGATCCAGGAATAAAGTTACTGCCTTGCATTACATCCTCTGGGTGTCTTCCCTTTGTCATGCCACAATGGGGAGTTTAATGTTTCCTTATTTGGCAGGATGTCAGGATTGTTCCAGATTACAGTAAGTCTGTATGGGATAAGTGAAGACCAAGACATTTTGAGAAATTCACACCAGGCTGCCAGGGAAGTGCTTGTTAATGCTTTTAAAGCAGGTGTGACGTTTGATGCTGGAGCTGATGAATGGCATATGGGAAATTTAAATTTCCTTACAGAATGTTTGTTCTATGTCCATCCATGAGTGGTCCAGGGGGCTCTGATTGATCCATTCAGAGATATATTGTAGTCTGTTGGACAGGAAGTGATGATGAACATAATTTGGCAGTTCTAAACAACTACAATAGCTGTGTCCGAAATCCCCTCTCAGTCACTACTCCCTACCCCCTATGTAGGGAGTTGTATGTAAAGCACTATATAGTGAGCTCACTTGCATTATTAAAACAACACTTTCGGACACTACCCCGATCGTTATTTCGGCGACGTTATTTACGTCATTGCCGTCGGATTGTCATTTTTTTTCTATCAGCGCGATGCATGATGGTAAATACGGCTTGGTTAGTGACCATCGGATGTACACTACTTTTCAGAATGCATTCTGGGATACATTGAGTGGACTATATAGAGTATAATAATCATCACTATACATTCGGACAGCACTACAAAATGGCGAGTTCACTATATAGTCCACTATATAGTGAGTAGTGGGTGATTTCGGACACAGCCAATCTTTTGCTTTTTGCTGAGTTTTTAAACTGATTCATGGGGGGTTATGTTTGAGGCCAGTGACATGAACCACACAGAAGAGGGTTGGGTTGGTAACACTGAACACAGGTAATTGATTTTAGGCAGGACCATCATTTTTATGGTGGTGTCTCTTCCCATGAGTCATATGGAGGATGATGTCCATCGTACGAGGTCATCCTCCATTGATTTAAGTAGAGGCGTGTAGTTTATCCAGACAGCCTGGAGGAAATATTGACACTCAGGTATTTAATGTTCCTGACTTTAGCCATGTGGTAGATATCGGTAGGTAGGTACGTTTCTTTGTTAAATGGTGTGATCAGTGGAGCAGTGCTGAGGATGAAATAGAGATAGCTTTGGGGAAAAAGCTGCTCTGCAGTCTGGTGCTGCTGCAGCAGAAACTCCTATATCTCTTCCCAGCATGCAGCAGGGTGAGCAGGCTGTGGCTGGGTGGGTACTGTCCTTTAGGATCCTTTGGGCTCTGCAGGCTCCTCCCCTCACAGATATCACTGATGAGGAGATGGGTACCAGTGACCTTCTGAGTCCTGGGCCGTGCACTACCCATGTTAGTGATGTTTCCAGTCAGGAAGCTTTCTGTTGCTCCTCTGGAAAAGCTGACAAGAACTTGGCGTGAGAGTTTGGCCTTCTTAAGCTTCCTTATGAAATAATGTCAATAATGCTGCTAGTGCCACAGCTGTACTGTAGGAAGTTCTGCTGAGAAACATTTAGGGACTGTAGCTGGTGACGCTGACTGGTGGCCAAAAATGAATAACGTTAGTTCACCAACAAACGGAATCAGCCAGTTAATCAGCAGCATTTATAATTAGGCCTGGGTATCGAGTTCAATACTTTTAGGCACCGAATTGCCTCAATACCACCGAGTATCAAAAAATGCCTTGTATTGTTTTGTTTTTTTTTCACAAATATCTTTATTGAATTTTAAATGCCTTGTATTGTTAACGCCAACGAGCCAATCAGCATGCAGCATTCTTGATGTGCCCACATCTAAAAGTGATTTTAATTGGCTGTGGTGATGTAAACACTAGCTCACACCACTTACGCACAGAGACGTGGCTCCTGGATGAAAAAAGACGTGGAGAAAATCAACGTGTGGCTTGATGCAGCAGCGCGATGCAATATTTGTGACGTAAGATAATTGCTGCCACCGAGCTGCTTCAACACGCCCACCGTACGAGCGGCGTTGGGCAGCAGCGTCGCTACAAGCTGGGGCGCTGCTAAGGATTTTGGGCCCCATGAAAAGAATCTTGACAGGGCCCCCAACACAGCTGAGACTTTTTTCCTATTAATTTACATAAAATCATGCTTTTATGGTATTTTGACTATCATTCTCACATATTTAAGTCAATCAGACAATTGAACTCCATCCCATGTCCACACCCGTAATTTGTCCTCTGTAATACTGCACTACTTCAGTACTGTATAATGTATATACTGTGCATAGCTGTACATGGGTCATATATAGTGTATTCACATATATTTATATTTGTATGTATGTATTGTACATATTTGTACTGTACAATGGCAATGACAATAAAGTTAATCTAATCTAACCTAATATTTTTAACATGACAGTTGAAATGTAACGGAAACACTGAGCACTCTTAATACAATGAAATGTATTTATATTTATTTGCTTCAACACTGATACTGAAATTTCAAAATAAAACTCTTCAATTTAAAAAACAGGAATTACAATCTGTGGTGAAAAAAAATCTCAGCAAGAAAACACCACCATAAAACAAAATGGCCATATAAAATTTCTAATCATTTAAGCAGAACTTGCATATACTATATATAATACATCAAATGACCCAGCAGCAGCAACGGGACCAGTTGCTGCTGCTGGTTCATTTGATTCTGTTTGGAACGAGGCATGATTTTGACATAGTGCGTTTGACTGCTTTGAACGTTTAACTAAAACTGTGTATTGTTATTTTTTCCAGCGTTTTCTTGACCTAACATGGGGAGTAAATTGAGTTCCCTTATCATGCACTTTTAACACTAGAACGGCCACCAGCAGTCATTTTAACCGCAACATTCAAACGTATGGTAATTATCTTTAACACTAGAACGAACAAGGCATCATTTTGACCGTTTTGAAATTTGCATAGTCAATAACTTTGTCTAAATAAATCACAAAGCCTTGCTGCTCCCTGACTTTTCCTAAAACTACGTGAATTTTCATTGAAACTAGCTTGCAAGAAAGGTGCAACAGCGTGGACCGCAGCAGGATGCTGAAAGTGGGCGGAGCCTCGTACAAAGATGCCGACACCGGCTGCATGTGAGGCAAAGCCGCGCACCCGCTGCACCCTGCTCTATCGAAACGTGCTAACTTGTCGAAAAATGCTACCGTAGAGACCTGGGGCCTCATGTACAAAGCGTCGTGCACGCACAGAAAAGTGCCGTGAGGCTACTGATCATTGTCACGGGCGGTCCTGAGGCATTTTCACTTCCTCTTCTGTCGAGTTGATATTCTGCCGGCGCTATAAGTGAAGTCAAGCTGCTTGTGTTGCCTGGATACAATTTGGGCGGACTGAACCATTTTATGATAATCAAGAGGGGGAGAGGGGCCCACGGACGTTTGTGTTTCTTAAACAAATACATTTTTTTGACACCAGGAAACAGCAAATAGAATAATTTTAAGTTAATCATTTTTACCATCAAATATATTTTTTAAGCACCACAATTTTATTGGGGGCTTCTCTGGGCCCCCTCTTAGTCATGGGCCCCGAGAATCGTCATCCTTTACCCCCCCTTTACGGCGCCCCAGGCTACAAGCAGCACCGTTACTAGTTTAACTACATTTCTCAGTAGCTTGGTGGCAGCGTCGCTGTTTTCTGAATCAAATCAAAGCTCGAGCAGCGCGTCAGCAAAAACACAATATAGGCTGATGTTACAACATGTCTGCACAGTGTCCTGAAGGCCAACTCCACAGAAAAAGGAGTCAAGTTTTGTCCCACTTGCAATCTAAGTCAGCCCCCTGTGCAGCTTGTCACATCGTGTAACTTTGGTTTCGTTAGAACCTCCCACATCTCTGTCAGGTTCACCTGTTTTTACTCCTGATGACAGTGTCAGCTGTAGCTGCTGATGTTGGTGGTGTTGCGTAACTTTTGGGCAGGTCAGCACCTGGACCCCTCTGTCAGCTGGTGATTTAAGAAGAAGTATTTAACGTTAATGAAGGGTCAAAGTTCATCCTAAAGATCAACATTAATGTGGATCCATTAAAGAAGCTAATATATCCAGCTAACATGTGGGACAGTCTGAACTAACATGGTCACTTTTATATTTATGGAACATCTGAAACTCCCAGAAACAGAAGCAGCAGACTGAACACTGAACCATTTCAAAGCTTTGGGAGATGTTTGTTACCTGATGATGCTGAACTCATTAACACAGATTGTGTTCATGTGGACGGGAAAACATTGGTCACTTTCATACTGTCACTGTTAAATGTTGCACTGACCATTATTATTTCAGTCAGTCCATCGATCTAATGACTGATGTATTATTGGTTATTGGTTATTCTAAATATATATTTTTAGTACTTGATTAATATAACAAATAATTTATTTATGCCCTGGTGTCCTACATGCAGTTTCTGCACCATCTCAGGCTGGAGTCACTGTGGTTTCACCAGTCCATCCATTTTCCACTGTGAGCTCACCTGCAGACTGTAGCAAAGGTAGGAGGTCTCTGTCTGTGCTGGATCTGTCTGTCCACTTTTCATCCTTGTCCCGGTGCTCCTTGATTTCCAGGCCTCTCTTCTCTGTTCCAGGCCTGACATGAAGTCCAGAGCTGTGAAAACACGTTAGCGCCCTCTGGCTGTGCAAGTCTAAACTACTGAGGGGAGCGTGAGCCTTTCTGTCCTGACTCTCAGCTCCTGTCTCATATTCATATTCCCCTCAGAGGACACGTTTTAGGACTGAGAAAGATTTTTAATACACCTGCTTTCTAGTCCTGCCGGTGTTAAGGCAACTTTATTTGTACAGCACATTTCAACAACAAGGACATTTAAAGTGTTTTACGTAAAATATGAAAACATCAGGGGAAATATAAAAAAAGAAAATAATATAAATATAATTAAAGTTATATAGAAAACAAAAACAGGACGCTCAAAGTTAAAGTGCAGTTTAAAAACAACACCTCCATCACCAAGAAGGCCCAGCAGAGGATGGACTTCCTGCGACAGTCTGATGGTTCACTTCTACACCGCCATCACTGAGTCCATCCTCTGGCAGGAGGCTGCGGTCCATCAGGACCAAAACCTCTCGCCACAAAACAGCTTCTTCCCGTCTGCAGTGTAAAGTAGAGAGCGTCACACAGCCACTAAGGTCTAAACCGCTGCAGTGTCTCGCCGTAAGATGTTTTATCACACAAATATTTAGTCGATCAGATTCCACTTTATTGTCATCACACACAGTCAGCAGCAGGACAAGGAAACACAGTCAGCATCACAGCAGACGGCAGATCTGCTGTGATAATAATACATAATAATAATAATACATCTCGTGAAAAAGGCTCTTATCGAACTTTGTATTCATTTCAAAGACTCCCACTCCGTACCAGTTAGAGTACCACATGTAGTCAAAAGCAACGGAGAACATGACGGCCATTTTTACATCACGTCTCTTTGATTCATTCTGCAGATCGTAAGTGAGGACTCCAACAGCTCCACGTGCTCCGTTAGGAGTGTTGATGAACAGAGCGCTGCCAGATTCAGAGGGAGCGAGAGTTGGTGGCAAAGGCTTCTCATAGATTCCACTAAACGTGTAAACCCTGAGGAGACAGACAGTATGTCAGAAAGACCCTGAGGAGACAGACAGTGTGTCAGAAACACCCTGAGGAGACAGACAGTGTGTCAGAAACATCAGTTTCATTTCACAGGCATCAGGCAACAGGAGGAAACTGTTAGCTCTATGAAAAGGGAAACATGCAGCTGTTAGCAGCTGATATCAGTCCTCTTATAGAGAGAAACTAAAGCAACAGACTCACTGCGGGTTACAGAAGGTGAACTCAGAGGACTTATTGTCAATCTCAACGGTGCACTGACGAGAGTTTCCAGATCCCATGTTGTGTTGAACCTGCAGAGGGAGACAGAGCAGCAGACAGACTGTTCAGACTTCATGTGAGTAAAGTGAAACGCCTGTACTGACTCTAACAGCGTCTCTGTTCTGTCAGACGCACCCTGAAGGCAACACTGGACAGGATGTGTCTGATCTTTGTGTCCTTCTGCTTGGACAGATGCTGACTGAACGAGCTGCAGCCTTTCACTTAATGTTTCCATGAGTCCAGGACTGCAGCCTGCTCATGGTGGACGGCACCAGCCGCACTGGCTGCTAGTTACTTACTTAGTTACTTAGTTACTTAGTTACTTATTATTGGAATCATCATGTATATAAGTTATGTCATATTTACTCTTCACTCATCATATTCAATACTGCACAATGAAGTGCATAAGCATGTGCTAATATGAGTCTTTGAGTTTGTTACAGAGAAGTGTTCACAGGAAACCTGCAGTGGACGGGTCACAGAGCAGACATCCGAAGAAGCAAGAACCAAAACAGCTACTGATATGCAGGTGTTATAACAAACATAGTTCCTGGAACATTCTGTGCAGCACCATAGCCATAGCAACATATGCTAATCTAACTATGTCACAGTTCATGTTGCTGCTTATCCCCTTTTCCCATGTAGCAGCAATGTGTATGTAACTAGGGACCTACTTGATAATAATAAAAAGAGAGGAGGCGGCAGAGATACTCAGAGCGGTTGGAGTTTGTAACTGAGTACATCTCTGTCCGTTCTCCTCGCGAGTAAAAAGCCATTAACTCTCTTGTCTTTCTTCTTTGTTTGATATTTTAGGTGTCTAAACCTGACACTTAGTTACTTAGTTAGTTACTTAATTACTTACTTAGTTACTTAATTACTTACTTAGTTACTTAGTGAGCTGTGAAGCTCAAAAGAAGCACTGAGGTAAATTTACAGATATTTAAAAATACACAGAAACAACTTTGTCCCAGTAAGCAGAGTGAATGTAAGGTGTCAGTATCTGTGAAAGGTTTCCATCCAGAGCTGAGTGCAGCAGCAGGAAGGAGGAGGATCAGGGGCTGAACTGATGAAGATGAAGCCCATGAGTCCGTCCTGCTGCTGGACAGCCTCTCAGTGAGGAGGACGTCCTACCTGCTGTGGAGCCTCAGAGTCTCTCGTTGATCTTCCTCAGGGATCCGACTGAGACCAGGACCGAGCTGTGAAGTGACCCTGAAGCTGTCTGCTGCTCTGATTTTATTGGCTGTCCAAAGTGAAACTACTGTGATCCTGAAATCCTGGACGCGCCCACGTTTCCCAGAAACAGAAACTCATCCAGTAGAAGGATGACGATGTGTTTTTAGAAGCTGAACAAGCAGCAGCATCAAGTCAAGTCATTTCCATCACTGCCAGTATCGACAGTATGAAGACCATTAAAGATAAATACACGTTAAAACAGCGAGTGAATAAATCAGGAGTCTGAAGATGAAACAATAAAAACATGCTGATAAAGATTCATTTATTGATCGTCTGAAGAAACGAGCATGATGTCACATTAATTAAGACCTGTCCCCTTTCAAACTGTGGTCCATTTAATATCACAGGCAGCCTTATCTGCAGTGAGGACAGACAGAGATGGGACTGTGCACGGCATCGTGAACCTTCGACTGGCAGAGGTGGAGGGACCAGAAGAAGCCATACAGGTCCACAGACCTCTCACATCTGATGGGGATCATCTAATAACCTCTGAACTGAGACAACTGCTGATGGTAAAGCTGGGAGCTGATTGGCCACAGGATGATGACAGATTCATGACCAGGACGACGCAGGAAATCCGAACCACATCCCCACTGAGAATGGACATGAGTAAGACCAGGAGAGGAGTCAGCCAGCAGGTACCTCTCTTACCTCAGAGATATATAATAAATATACATGACAGACTGACGAACCACCAAATACCAGTGATAATGCTGTTCCATCCTGGGAGCCTCATTTGAGAAACGGCTTCCTGGATGGCATGAAAGCCGATCCCGCCTCTGTGACTGAGTGAACCTGCATCAGGTGAACTCTCCTAGAAGCATTTTCAGAGACAAGATCCTTCATGACGGAGCGAGGAGAAGAAGTGAGAAATGAGCCAGTGACCTGCATGAAGCCACACCATGTTCCAGGGTCGGGTTTTGGGCCCAGATGAGGACAGTCTGGTATGTGGGGCTGCTTTGCAGAACTTTAAGAGCAATGCTGGACTCCTACCTGCAGGAGAGAATCCTGGCATGCAAACATTATTCAGCTAATATCTTAGTGAGAAGTAAACCGAGTTTTAAATAAAGGAAAAGGGGGGAGTATAAACAAACTCCAGGGATGCAGCCATACTGGGTTTATAAAGACGGCCTCTTCAGGGGCTGAGTAATAATGTCAGAAACGTGTCGAGGTCCCTGACTGGTCTTTATCAGCTGTGATGATCAGTCAGCAGCATATTCAGGATGCAGAGTTATCATGCTGCAGCAGTCGTTCCTCTGGTTCTTGAAGGTCTGTAAGAGCCTTTGCTGCACCATGGGGGGCCTTTCTTTCAAATGTGAGATCCGTGTGACTTCACCTCGAGGACAACATGTAGGACCATTCACAGCTTAACAACGCAGCCCAGAGGAGCATCAGCAGCACCGTGTGTGTGGCAGTCCATGTCATGAGGTCAGGTCATTGAGTTTCCCTGCACAGTGTCGTGAGCTTGAGCCCCTGCTGGGACATGAAGCGTGCGAAGCAGAGACGGGCAGAACAGCAGTGGGACTCAGTAGTGTGGCCTCCGTTATCACAGACCTGTGTCACAGGTAGCGTTGGTCTGGTTCCAGCCTTGTCTGTTGCCACATTGCAAGGGCAGCTTTGCATCTCCAGCTTTGACTTTAGCCAGAAGCTCCCTGAGCACTGACATCGTCTCACTGAGCAGCAGGAACAGAACAATTATCATCCAAAATAACTACTAAAAACATCACGGCAAGCAACGTTAGCTCAACATACAAGCAAAAGTGCTACTTATCAATAAAGTTACTATTTCTGCAGGTACGTGTCAGTAACTTTCATATTCACTGTCTAAGTGTGCCTCCAATGTAAAGACCATAAGGATAAAAACAACAATGAAGGTTTGTGTGCTGAAGCCTGTCAGAACAAACGAGTATAAACAGTCAGAACAGGAAGTCACGCAGAGTCACGTTAGCTCGCCGGCTAACGGCGACACATTGTCCTTGATTAAGCTCAATTTTCTGATCAAGTTTGTCTAAAGTTCCCAGAAGTTAAAGAAAACGACAAAGAACTGCGACCTGAAGCTCAGCCAGGATAGAAACACTTGAGTCAATGAAGATGCTAACAAACTGTTCAAGCCTCAGAAGCAGCAGCTGCTGATTAAACAGATTGTTTAAAGGTTCTATATGTAGTTTTTCTACTAAAATGAATCATTTTTTTATTGCCTGTGTGTGAAGCGGTTGTAATCTGACATTAAAATGATCCACATGCTGGGTTTGGCTATTAACTCTGAAGGCAGGTATTTCTATTCGACTGACACGTGCATGCGCGCTCCCGAGCATCTCGCTGTGTCTACTTTGTACTCAGCAGCGACGACACTGCAACTCACGACATGGAGTCTGCTAACACTAAGAAAGACCTGCTCCCAGCACAACACAGACTCCAACACAAACTCCACATGAGGATAAAAAAACAATTGTTTTATCTGCTGAAGCTCGTCGGGCCAAATGTGAGTCGGATCGACTTTGAAAACACGGAACAACGTCGGCAGGGCTTTTGAATCATGGAGAAACCTCAGCTTTGTTTTGGGAATAAAAACAGACCCGGATTTGGCTTTCATCCTGTTGGAGAGCTAAGCCAGGTGGCGCATTAGTTATGTCAGACCTTACAAGTGAGCACCGGACCTTAATATGTCACTCAGCAAATGTATTAATTACAACCACTAATCAACATACTGTCTATTCAATTTTATTTATATAGTGACAAACAAAAGTATTTCTTTTTCTGGCAGCATTACTACTAGTACTAGTACTGGTACTGCCCATTTAACCCTATTTTGAAATAATATGTAATGTTGAGATATCTGAGAGGGGAGTCTGGGGCTCCTCCCCCAGATGTTTTTGAGCATTAAACACTTAATTTTCTGACGTCTGAAGAAATATTCTACACCAATTTATGGTGGAAATTATTTTATATAAATTTTATTTATATAAAAAGGAAACACAAAATTCAGCTGGCAGGTGACAATTCAAAATATAAAAATATAAAAATATAATGCAGTATCAGCAGCTTGTTTATTTAGCTTAAGTTTCATTTTTGGACAGTGCACATACCTTTCTTCTATGTTTGCACTGCATGTTTTCTTATTATTCTTGACAAATAATTTTAAAAAGTGTGTATATATATAGTAGGCTTGGCAGAGAGGCTGGAGGTCTGTCAGTTTGTGTGAAAATGGTTTACTTGTTTAGTCAATATGGATAATAGATAAAAAGTCAGTGTTGTGGTGCTCATAGAAAATACTGTATGATGTCTGTAAGTTGACCCTGAGGCTGTAGTCCTGCAGTCTGACAGCCAGTTTGCTGATGTAGTCAGTATAAGCACATCCACAGGTGAAGACTTCCTGCTGTGCTGACTGTTATGTGTTTTACTGTCAGATGTCTGAACTGCACACAGTTGAAAAAAATAACAAAATAAAAAACAGACTTAGATATGGAGATAAAAAGAAGCACTGAGGACATTGGAAATCCAGCAACTACAAAGAGAAGTGATTTAGTGAACTAGAAGTAGACTGTAAGCCAAACTGTAGCACAGTGTTTTCCTCTAATCATTGTTTTCTCTCCCAAGCAAAAAAAACTACAACCAGCTGGATCATCTGACAGGCTGATGTTACCAGCTTGCCATCATTTATTTCTCAGACTGTGAGGTTGGTAGGAACTTCACTAGCTAAGTCTGAGGTAAAATAAGCGCTAGACAGCTAGCTTGCCATGCGAGCATGTGTAAGCTTATTGCCTCTGAAATTTACCTCAGACTTTCTGCCAGTGAAGTTTCTAGGTGGCTAAAGGTGCTGTCAAGTGTCTAAATTACATCTAAGCTACAGAGGGGTAAGATGTCCCTGTGATGCCAACAAATATCTCTACACTTGGTAGTGGTCTGCCTCTTGTCTTCCTCCCGGTGTTGCTGTCCTCACTGATTGTCTAGTGGTTCCACCTGTGCGTCATTAGCTTCTCCCCCTCCTCTTGTATTTAGGTGGTGTTGCTCCCTTCACTCAGTGCTGCTTCACTGTTGGTTTCACTCCAGACTCTCCTGCTGATTATATTAGACTGTCTTCACTTCGTGCCTCATGTTTCTTGTCTCTGGATTTTCCTCTTGTTCTCATCTGGTTGTTTCTGGTTTCCTTGTTAGCTAATAAATCACCTTATCCTCACCAGATCCACTCCAGGGTCTGCATTTGGGCCCTAAACCCCTGATCTTCCCTGTAGCCTCCCAGCTAAACGCAACAGAGACACAACTGATCAACACTGAAAGAAGAAGCTATGAAATTATGATTAAATAAGACAAATAACAGTAAAGTCTTCTACAGTCAGTCCAACATAATATAAGAGTAACGAACACAGTGATATAGGACATAGTTCTTTTGTTACTTCACACCTTTTTAATAATTATTTGATAACTCATTTGTTGAAGAGCATTTGTTTCTATCCATGTTCTGTTTTAAGGTAAAAGGAGGAAAACTGTCAAAGTTTAATCTGACAGTCTAAATAAAACTCTCCCTCTGTGTCACTATAAGGCTAATATGTCAAGAGCTTCTTTGACATTGCCTCTACCTGCAGTAGTGTGCAGATACTTCCTGTAGACCTTCTTTGAGGGCGGCCATATCCGCTCTTCATTTCCTGTAGAAACAAAGTCTGTTTTTACTGTGAGGATTATTTCTCAGCTTCCTCTGCTCAAATCACTGCGTTCTTGGCTGTCAAGCTTCACTTTGGATGTCGTGTCGACAAAACATGTCAGGATCAGATACAGGAACAGGCGGGTTCAGTTCTGGAAACGTATTGAATAGAAAGCAAGCACACGTACTAAGAGTGTCTGAGTCCACGCTAATCCAAAAGCTGAGGTGAACTCCAGATAATCCAAATGGTGAGAGAGAAGAGAACCATGAAGAAACCAAAATATAAAGGCCACAAATATCCAGGCAGGAACACAGTCGACCAGTGGCCTGTACTACGAAGGGAGTTCAACCTACTCAGGTCGACGAACTCTGACTGCGACACTGGAGTTAAACTACGACGGTGGATCAGACGTTGGTTTGCTGAGTCGGCGTTTCAGCAGACAGGATGAAGAACATTCGTTACACTGATACTGGACTGATCTGCTGGCTGATGGATTTTTAACAGTGAGCTCACAAAGGCTGAGAGTGAACGCTGTTTTATCAGATGCCCTTTTTGTGACGGCCCTCTGTGGGAGTGATACCTCACTATTGTTAACAATCTTTGTTCTGTTGAAGTGATTGCTGATCGGGTGCACCTGGGACCTGTGAGCCAGCGGAGATAAAGCTCCACTTGGTCAAACTGCTCTTTTTGACTGCCACATCTTTCTTTGAGTTATTTATGTTAGAGAGAAACACATTGCACATGGAAATAGTTTTGTTTAGTTGTCATGACCCTTGAGCCAGGTTGTGACAGGTTTACTGGGTCCCCCCAGGCCTGCGTCCTCTCCCCTCTTGTTGGTTTTATACACAAATGAATGCCAAAGCCATCATGAATTAAATGTACAGATGATTCTGTCATTGTCTCCTCAGCAGTGACCCCGAACACGGTCCTGTAGTGAATGATTTTATTGGTTGGTGTAAATCCTCCTTTTTAAACATTAATGTGGCAAAAACCAAAGAGATGTGCGTCGCCTTCAGAAGAAATCCCTCGGTCATTTCCCCTGTTGTAACGGACAATCAGCCAGTTGTGCTGAATTATGCATGCTGTCCCAGAAATGCATGCACCTGCGACTGCTAGCAGCTCATTTATGCTGAGAAAGAGGTGGATGCAAATCTCTGCAGGTAGCCTACATCATCTGTTTTGCCCAATTGTGCATGCACCTGTTAAGGTCCTTTTCAGACACTTTGCTGTGCTTGTTGATCAAAAGGAAATCTGTAGGGTAGCTTACTGTCGATAGTTTATCAATTGATGGGGACGTAAACAGACACTTCGAGGCTCGGAACCACCCATGAAGTCATTGGAGCCCGTTATTTAAAAACACGCATGTCCACCTTCAGCTCACAACAATCCGTGCATGTCCATTTAAAATATTAAACAGTTAAATGATGACCGTGTAGAGATAGTGTCACATATGGTGGTAAATGTGAGTAATAACTGGGGTTTATGTTTATTTGTAACATTTGTTTATGAGAAGAAAAAAAGATTTTCGGAGATACGTGGTTTCCATCGGACAGCGACGATATGGTCAGATCCTTGAGCAAGGCGAGAGCCATCCTGGCTGATCCCAGTCCTCCCTCGTGGGGTGAATTTATGCCGCTGCCATCCGGGCGCAGAACGAACGGTCTGCAGCCATGCAGAACGAACAGATTAAAAAGGTCACTCATCCCACCTGTTGTGTTGATGAAACAGTGCGAACACCTGCTGACGTCACATCATTAGTCTGTAATATCAACATCACTGAGCTGCAGCCTAACAGCAGAGCCCACTGTGTGTCTGCACCTGTAATTCCAACAGTATCGTCCTGTGATGCAGCTGGAGGCCACATTTGACATAACTTCAGCCTAATGCATGTCAAGATTAGTGTAGCCAGATCTGTTTGCTCTGCTGGATCAGAGCTCGTGTGTCTGCATCTCTTATTTTATGCAGTTGTATTGAGTCACAGAAGAAGAAGACAGCAAACTTTAGCTTCAATACAAGTATTTTTAGCCAGCAGGTCTCTTTGGATTTCCTCATAGAGCAGTTTGTAGAACTTTGGTTGTGTTTAGGGTTTTAAGTGTCATTTTGGTATAAATTACTTTAATAAACTCTATAAAAACTAATGAAACAATCTGGACCTCCCTCATTTCTAAGCCCTGGTTACGGCCCTGGATGTTCTAGTGACAGACTTCAGCACAGATTACAACACCTGCTAGATATTAATGTGACCAGCTGCATCAGGCCTGTTCAAAGCTTCCAATATAAAATACATTTATTAGATAAGATGAGAAAACTTCTGGAAACTTGTGTTTGGCTTCAGCAGGTTCATTAAAAACATCTCAAATACAAAACACAGGACACAAACGACCGACTCATCTGAGCACAAACTTTCCAAAAGTAGCGGTCCTTGCAGTGAATTTCTGACTGGGTGAGTAGAGGCTCCTCCTGAAGTCCATGATCGTCTCCACAGTTTTGAGCGTGTTAAGCTCCTGGTTGTTCTGACCACACCAGAGAGCCAGCTGATCAACCTCCCGTCTGTAGGCCGACTAGTCACCGTCCTGGATGAGGCAGATGACCTTCAGGAGTTTGACTGATGGGTCTCCTGAGGTGCAGTCGTTGGTGTAGAGGGAGAGCAGTGGGGAGAGCACAAGCACCAGACAAAAGCAATAAATAAAACAGCTTAAAAAAAAAAAATCACTCTGCCTGCAATTTGTGGACCAGAGCCAGGAAGGTGAGTGTGGTTAACTTGAGTTTTTGGCATTTCTGTAAAAGTTCTGGCTGCTGAGAACAACATTCATCTAAAAATCAAACAGGAATGTTTAGTGGAAAGGTATCAGTCTGGAAAAGGGTCAATTTAATCCAGTCTGAAGGTTTTTGTGAACATGTTTGCATCCAATCAGGTGTAATCCCTCTGAGAGGGAGGATCCTTATCACACAAATAATCTGGACATCATGTCCGTCACAAGAAACACCAATAGTTACCTTTCCAACGGTGATGGTTTCACTGCACACGTCACAGAAGACTCTCATGATATCTGCCTTGAGGTCATCAGGGTACCTTAAAGCCCTCTGTTTGGAGCAAGCTAAAGCGACGTTTGACAAGTTACACAAAGTCTGACAGGTTAGTGTCTGTTAGTGGGTGTAGAAATCCCTGTAACGATGCAGACCAAAGTGCTGTTGGTCACACAGAGAGATGCTGAGTCATGCTGTGCATTGCTGCTTACAACTTTTTGGGCATCTTCATCCGACCCGCTGCTGTCGTCCGTCTCCTCTGAGGTCCTGCACGCCTCTGGTGAGTCCTCTCCATGGATTAGCATCTGTGGCTGCAGTGGTGGAGGCGGTGGAGGTGACCCACGCTCTGCAGTGGCATGATCCCCTCTCCCGGCTGGTGGTGGGGTGGGGGTCCACCGGCTTCAGCGACCTGCCTGGAAGCTTCATCAGGATGATGAGTTCCTGCCTTCTCTTCATCCTCCAGGTTCTTGTTTTTTGCCCTTTTCTCTTGCCGTCTTCTGAAAGGCGTATTAGAGGAAAAAATGGAATCAGCATGTTGGTGCCACTGCTGGAATGAGGAGCAGATCTGCTCTGCTGAGAGAAGCTTCTCTCATTCCATAACAGCTGTGAGCTGCCACACAGTCTGTAGTAAAGATCGGACCCCCCCCTTGGGGCGGGTCCCGGTCTGCTTTGGGAGGGGGCAGAGCTCCCTTTTCAGCACCCTGTCCAGGGACATCACCTGTGCTGCAGACAGTGGACCGTTTCCTGGGAGACGTCCTCCCTCCTCAGGAACACCAAGAGCCTCCTGATGTCTACCAGGTGGCCCCTTCTGGTTTCTGCCGGACTCTGCCTCTCCTTTAGCTATCCACCTAACCAAGAGAAAAAGCCTAAGGATGAGAGTCTCACTGATGTCAGCAGTTACCAAACCATCAGAGCCAAATAACACAATTTACCTGAAGACCTTCCCCGTCTTCTTTAAAACCATGAGGTGGGACGGGGGAGGGCTTTTCATCCCCCACATGTGATGTACAAAACGGCCTTCTTAAGTTGGCGTTTCTCCCTCCTGCTCGGCCTGGACCTCAAGTTCCTCTGGAGAAACTTTGCTAAACCAGAGAAGAAGAAAGAACAGAGTGTTACTGAAATGTCAGGGCGATGCAGGCTGAGGGATTAATAAGAACATTATTACTTTACAAACCAAAGTCTGTTTGTGCTTCTTTGGGGGGGGGGGGGGGCTGAACCTGCTGGTGTCCTTTCTGGTCTCCTCCAGGAGCAACTTCCTGTTGTCCTTCTGTGGACACAGAACACTGGGTGAGATCTGTGGCAACAGTCAGTTCATTGATACCCGGTCTGCACCCCCACTCTCTGAAACGGCAGCAAAGCAACAGCAGTTGTTACCAAAGTGCAAATGCCTACCTCCAGACTGTGCACAGCCTGGAAATGGCGGTCCAGGCGGATGGACCTTCTTCCATGGCGTTGTGTCAGCGGGCAGCCTGGTGGGCCTGCGTATCTAAACAGCCTGACATTGTCAGCACAGGAATCAGCAGCCTGTGTTTGTGTGTGAGAGCCTTTCACTCACCTTCCTGAAGCCATTCCCAGCACGAGTATGCGTCCTTTAGATCTGTGACACCGTGCACACTCCTGAGGAGCTCTGATTGGCACAGCGCACTCTGCACAACGGGCGGCGCTTCATTCTGCTTTTTCTGTGCAGAAACAAGTCGACAGCTGAAAATCAGGATAGAAAGTGTAACAAGTACTTTGAAACATTAAACCTTTCACAAACCCCAGGAGCTAAGACGTTAATGTTATTTCAGGTTATTAGTAAAGCCGCCTTTAGACCAGCAGGAGCTAAATGTGACCACACATTCAGTCTGTACCCACTATACAAAGAAAATATATACACAAAGGACTAAATATTACACAAGCCAGGAGAAATGTGGAAAGCTGTCGACCTCCCGCTCAGGGTCAGATGAGCCGAGCTGCAGGGAAGAAAGAAGTCTGGAGAAGCTGACCCCCATACTGTGAGATGCTAAAGTTCTGCTGTGCACCTGTGCTCAGCACTTCCAGGGCATCCTCAGAGGAATCCTCAGCCAACCAGCTGCTGCAGCCCTCAGGTTTGGTGGCGAGGCCTCCTCTTCCTCTGGAAACTCTGTACACACACATGAGGTGATGGCGACCCTTCGCTGGTTTAGCAAAACCTCTGTCCTTGCATCCTTCTGTGAAGAACATGAAGTGAGACACTGAGCCACAGCATCTGAACACTTTACGTTACAGAACGCTCACATCAACGTATACCAGGTCTCTGAAACGGCAGCAGAGCAGTGATCTTTTTACAGAAGAGCAGAAACCTGCCGCCATTTTGTCCCCAGTTTTTAGTGACAGTCCAGTTGGTGAACTGGATCCCACGGCACCTCGTTTGTGGGCAGCACAGGGGGCCTCCATCTCTACAGACACTGTCAGGACGTCATCAGCACAGGAATCATTACATGAGCTCAGCTGACGTCTGAGGAACATTATAGAAGCAGAGCATCAAATACAGAACGAGATCTACTGACAACATCTGCTAGTAAGAGCAGCAATAAACACACAGCAACAGCGTGAGAGCCGCATCGGATTCAGGAGTCCAGCAGCCAGACTCAGAGTGGGAGAAGGGGCTGCATTGGAAAGGACAGACTGGACAGACCGCGGACTGGTGACCAAAGACAGACTGGTGACCGCAGACTGGTGACCGCAGACTGGTGACCACAGCCAGACTGGTGACCGCAGACTGGTGACCACAGCCAGACTGGTGACCGCAGACTGGTGACCACAGACTGGTGACCACAGCCAGACTGGTGACCACGGCCAGACCGCAGACTGGTGACTGCAGACTGGTGACCACAGACAGGTGACCACAGACTGGTGACCACAGCCAGACTGGTGACCACAGCCAGACTGGTGACCACAGACTGGTGACCACAGCCAGACTGGTGACCACGGCCAGACCGCAGACTGGTGACTGCAGACTGGTGACCACAGACTGGTGACCACAGCCAGACTGGTGACCACGGCCAGACTGGTGACCACAGCCAGACTGGTGACCACGGCCAGACTGGTGACCACAGCCAGACTGGTGACCACGGCCAGACCGCAGACTGGTGACCACAGACTGGTGACCACAGCCAGACTGGTGACCACGGCCAGACCGCAGACTGGTGACCGCAGACTGGTGACCACAGACTGGTGACCACAGACTGGTGACCACAGCCAGACTGGTGACCACAGCCAGACTGGTGACCACGGCCAGACCGCAGACTGGTGACTGCAGACTGGTGACCACAGACTGGTGACCACAGACAGGTGACCACAGACTGGTGACCACAGACAGGTGACCACAGACAGGTGACCACGGCCAGACCACAGACTGGTGACCGCAGACTGGTGACCGCAGACAGGTGACCGCAGACTGGTGACCGCAGACAGGTGACCGCAGACTGGTGACCGCAGACTGGTGACAGGTGACCGCAGACAGGTGACCGCAGACTGGTGACCACAGACTGGTGACCACAGACTGGTGACCACAGCCTGACTGGTGACCACGGCCAGACTGGTGACCACAGACTGGTGACCACAGCCAGACTGGTGACCACGGCCAGACCGCAGACTGGTGACCACAGACTGGTGACCACAGCCAGACTGGTGACCATGGCGTGACCGCAGACTGGTGACCACAGACTGGTGACCACAGACTGGTGACCACAGACTGGTGACCACAGACTGGTGACCACAGCCAGACTGGTGACCACAGCCAGACTGGTGACCACGGCCAGACCGCAGACTGGTGACTGCAGACTGGTGACCACTGACAGGTGACCACGGCCAGACCACAGACTGGTGACCACAGACAGGTGACCGCAGACAGGTGACCGCAGACTGGTGACCGCAGACAGGTGACCGCAGACAGGTGACCGCAGACTGGTGACCGCAGACTGGTGACCGCAGACTGGTGACCACAGACTGGTGACCACAGACTGGTGACTACAGCCAGACTGGTGACCACGGCCAGACCGCAGACTGGTGACTGCAGACTGGTGACCACAGACTGGTGACCACAGCCAGACTGGTGACTACAGCCAGACTGGTGACCACGGCCAGACCGCAGACTGGTGACTGCAGACTGGTGACCACAGACTGGTGACCACAGCCAGACTGGTGACCACGGCCAGACTGGTGACCACGGCCAGACTGGTGACCACAGACTGGTGACCACAGACTGGTGACCACAGACAGGTGACCACAGACAGGTGACCACAGACAGGTGACCACAGACAGGTGACCGCAGACTGGTGACAGGTGACCACAGACTGGTGACCGCAGACTGGTGACCGCAGACTGGTGACCGCAGACTGGTGACCACAGACTGGTGACCACAGCCAGACTGGTGACCACAGCCAGACTGGTGACCACGGCCAGACTGGTGACCACAGACTGGTGACCACAGACTGGTGACCACAGCCAGACTGGTGACCACGGCCAGACCGCAGACTGGTGACCACAGACTGGTCACCACAGCCAGACTGGTGACCACGCAGTGACCACGAGACTGGTGACCACAGACTGGTGACCACAGACTGGTGACCACAGCCAGACTGGTGACCACGGCGTGACCGCAGACTGGTGACCACAGACTGGTGACCACAGACTGGTGACCACAGCCAGACTGGTGACCACAGACTGGTGACCACAGCCAGACTGGTGACCACAGCCAGACTGGTGACCACAGACTGGTGACCACAGCCAGACTGGTGACCACGGCCAGACCGCAGACTGGTGACTGCAGACTGGTGACCACTGACAGGTGACCACGGCCAGACCACAGACTGGTGACCGCAGACAGGTGACCGCAGACTGGTGACCGCAGACAGGTGACCGCAGACAGGTGAACGCAGACAGGTGACCACAGACTGGTGACCACAGACTGGTGACCACAGACAGGTGACCACAGACAGGTGACCACAGACAGGTGACCGCAGACAGGTGAACGCAGACAGGTGACCACAGACTGGTGACCACAGACTGGTGACTGCAGACTGGTGACCACAGACTGGTGACTGCAGACTGGTGACCACAGACTGGTGACCACAGACAGGTGACCACAGACTGGTGACCACAGACAGGTGACCACGGCCAGACCGCAGACTGGTGACCGCAGACTGGTGACCGCAGACTGGTGACCACAGCCAGACTGGTGACCGCAGACTGGTGACCACAGCCAGACTGGTGACCGCAGACTGGTGACCACAGACTGGTGACCACAGCCAGACTGGTGACCACGGCCAGACCGCAGACTGGTGACTGCAGACTGGTGACCACAGACAGGTGACCACAGACTGGTGACCACAGCCAGACTGGTGACCACAGCCAGACTGGTGACCACAGACTGGTGACCACAGCCAGACTGGTGACCACGGCCAGACCGCAGACTGGTGACTGCAGACTGGTGACCACAGACTGGTGACCACAGCCAGACTGGTGACCACGGCCAGACTGGTGACCACAGCCAGACTGGTGACCACGGCCAGACTGGTGACCACAGCCAGACTGGTGACCACGGCGTGACCGCAGACTGGTGACCACAGACTGGTGACCACAGCCAGACTGGTGACCCACGGCCAGACCGCAGAACTGGTGACCGCAGACTGGTGACCACAGACTGAGTGACCACAGACTGGTGACCACAGCCAGACTGGTGACCACGGCCAGACCGCGAGACTGGTGACTGCAGACTGGTGACCACAGACTGAGTGACCACAGACAGGTGACCACAGACTGGTGACCACAGACAGGTGACCACAGACAGGTGACCACGGCCAGACCACAGACTGGTGACCGCAGACTGGTGACCACTAGACAGGTGACCCTAGACTGGTGACCCATGAACAGGTGACCGCAGACTGGTGACCCGCAGACTGGTGACAGGTGACCGCAGACAGGTGACCGCAGACTGGTGACCACAGACTGGTGACCACAGACTGGTGACCACAGCCTGACTGGTGACCACGGCCAGACTGGTGACCACAGACTGGTGACCACAGCCAGACTGGTGACCACGGCCAGACCGCAGACTGGTGACCACAGACTGGTGACCACAGCCAGACTGGTGACCATGGCGTGACCGCAGACTGGTGACCACAGACTGGTGACCACAGACTGGTGACCACAGACTGGTGACCACAGACTGGTGACCACAGCCAGACTGGTGACCACAGCCAGACTGGTGACCACGGCCAGACCGCAGACTGGTGACTGCAGACTGGTGACCACTGACAGGTGACCACGGCCAGACCACAGACTGGTGACCACAGACAGGTGACCGCAGACAGGTGACCGCAGACTGGTGACCCGCAGACAGGTGACCGCAGACAGGTGACCGCAGAACTGGTGACCGCGAGACTGGTGACCGCAGACTGGTGACCACAGACTGGTGACCACAGACTGGTGACTACAGCCAGACTGGTGACCACGCCAGACCCAGAACTGGTGACTGCAGACTGGTGACCACAGACTGGTGACCACAGCCAGACTGGTGACTACAGCCAGACTGGTGACCACGGCCAGACCGCAGACTGGTGACTGCAGACTGGTGACCACAGACTGGTGACCACAGCCAGACTGGTGACCACGGCCAGACTGGTGACCACGGCCAGACTGGTGACCACAGACTGGTGACCACAGACTGGTGACCACAGACTGGTGACCACAGACAGGTGACCACAGACAGGTGACCACAGACAGGTGACCGCAGACTGGTGACCGCAGACTGGTGACAGGTGACCACAGACTGGTGACCGCAGACTGGTGACCGCAGACAGGTGACCGCAGACTGGTGACCACAGACTGGTGACCACAGACTGGTCACCACAGCCAGACTGGTGACCACGGCGTGACCGCAGACTGGTGACCACAGACTGGTGACCACAGACTGGTGACCACAGCCAGACTGGTGACCACGGCGTGACCGCAGACTGGTGACCACAGACTGGTGACCACAGACTGGTGACCACAGCCAGACTGGTGACCACAGACTGGTGACCACAGCCAGACTGGTGACCACAGCCAGACTGGTGACCACAGACTGGTGACCACAGCCAGACTGGTGACCACTGAGCCCGACATGAACTGGTGACTGCAGACTGGTGACCACTGACAGGTGACCACGGCCAGACCACAGACTGGTGACCACAGCCAGACTGGTGACCACAGCCAGACCCGCAGACTGGTGACTGCAGACTGGTGACCACTGACAGGTGACCACGGCCAGACCACAGACTGGTGACCGCTGAACCAGGTGCACCGCAGACTGGTGACCGCCAGACAGAGTGACGCATGAACAGGTGAGCACATGAACAGGTGACCACAGACTGGTGACCACAGACTGGTGACCACAGACTGGTGACCACAGACAGGTGACCACAGACAGGTGACCACAGACAGGTGACCCTGAGACAGGTGAGCATGAACAGGTGACCACAGACTGGTGACCACAGACTGGTGACTGCAGACTGGTGACCACAGACTGGTGACCACAGACTGGTGACCACAGACAGGTGACCACAGACTGGTGACCACAGACAGGTGACCACGGCCAGACCGCAGACTGGTGACCGCAGACTGGTGACCGCAGACTGGTGACCGCTTGACAGGTGACGCATGGACAGGTGACGCAGACTGGTGACAGGTGACCACAGACTGGTGACACTGAGACTGGTGACCCGCAGACTGGTGACCGCAGACTGGTGACCACAGACTGGTGACCACAGACTGGTGACCACAGCCAGACTGGTGACCACGGCCAGACTGGTGACCACAGACTGGTGACCACAGCCAGACTGGTGACCACGGCCAGACCGCAGACTGGTGACCACAGACTGGTCACCACAGCCAGACTGGTGACCACGGCGTGACCGCAGACTGGTGACCACAGACTGGTGACCACGGCCAGACCACAGACTGGTGACCACAGACAGGTGACCACGGCCAGACCGCAGACTGGTGACCGCAGACAGGTGACCGCAGACTGGTGACCGCAGACTGGTGACCGCAGACAGGTGACCGCAGACAGGTGACCACAGACTGGTGACCACAGACAGGTGACCACAGACAGGTGACCACAGACAGGTGACCACAGACAGGTGACCACAGAGCAGCTCGTGGTTGAAGCAGCCTGCGCTCAGAGGAAGCTGTGCGTCTTGCCTAAAGGCCAACAGGACTATTTTATCCAGCAGATTTTCTTTCTCTCTCTGCTGCCTGTAAAAGCTGCTGGCTGAATAAATAAGAGCTGGTACTGCTGAGTCAAACATTAGTTTCACCTGCGACTTTATATTTGATGGACTCACCGTCGGACATGGCTATAAAACAAACAGTAACAGACTGACTAAAGTCATGTGGACCCTCTCCTGTTCTTTGTATCTGGCTGCGTTTTGTCCCTTTAATCCAGGTAAGTTGGTGGGTGGAGTCGATTACCTGGTGTGAGAGTACGACACACCTAGCAGGCAGAGTCAGGTGGCTCTAAAGGAGCCTGCTGGATGACTGGACTCCCTCTTCAGCCTGCCGACTGATTCTGTTCTGTTTGGTTCTTTGTGTTCTTCCTCCACTCAGACACTGATCTGACAGACACCTACAATTGTATATTTTCATTAATTTACTTATTAAAATCTTATTTTCAGACTGTGTGGTCTCCCACTTTTGTCACTTCCTGTTGAGGCAGGTTGTGACAATGGAAAGTGAAAGTTTTTGAGTTGCCGGCTTGTTAAAGAGCGACGCAGGCTGCTTTCCAACAGGCCACCAGTGCCGTGGTGTGGCTCACTGGGTTTCAGTTGGTAGATAATAATGACAAAACAAATGGGTCAGTCTGGATCTTCATCCAAGCTGCTTCTTGGTCTCTCAGCCTCTCTGGATCCAGAACTGCTGAATATGTTAGAATCTGAGTAAACATTGTGACTGTGAATCACTGTTCTCCCACAAGACCTGACTACTGTCATCATGTGATAATTTAAAGCTCTTATTTATCACTGAGCCGTTTATCTCCATGGAAACTATAAAGCTACTTTAATAGCGTTGTCCTGGCGTCTTTTTCAGTTAGTGTGATGTTCCTCAGACGCCTTCTTGGAGGAGGAAAGTGACTCGTGTGCGTGAAAGTGGAGATCCTTTGTTTTGTTGACTTTCACAAGAAGCTTTAAACTCTTTAAAATATCTTTCACTGCGGTCACTAATGTTTCCTCCTCTCTGACTCAAACAGAGGAGGAGCTGCCAGCCAGCCGCTCAGTATACCTGTTAACTGGTGAGGAGGAGTCAAGTAATCATTTTTATTTCCAGAGTTTCCTAAATCAAAATCCATAATCAAATTTCTTGATCTCAGTTTTAACAGAAGAATATAAATTCAAATCATTTGTTTTAAATTAGTGACTTCAGTAGAGTAATGCCCCCCCCCTCTGTAGTTTAATATTATTATTAAATATATCTTCTGTGTTGTCAGGTTAAGACACCTATAATATCAAACAAGGAAGAAAGACAAGAGAGTTAATAGCTTTTTACTCGCGAGGAGAACGGACAGAGATGTACTCAGTTACATCCTCCAACCGCTCTGAGTATCTCTGCCGCTTCCTCTCTTTTATTATGTTCAGGGAGGTCCCTAGTTACATACACATTGCTGCTATATGGGGGAAAGGGGATAAGCAAATAAGCAGCAACATGAACTTGTGACATAGTTAGATTAACATATGTTTCTTTACAGAAGTTTCCAGGAACTATTTATGTTATCATAGCTGCATATCAAAGTAGCTGCTTCTTCAGGTGTCTGCTCCATGACTCTTGTCTGACACCCATCCACTGCAGATTTCCTGTGTAACAAACTCAAAAGCTCACATTAGTAAAATGCTTTATATTTCATAAATGTATTTCAATGTACTGAGTAAATATGAGATAACTTATATACATGATGATTCCAACATTTCCCTCCTGTTTATCACATATTTGCTCAAATTCTCCATTTCACTTAAGTCAGTCACTTCTGTTAAGATTTTCGACTGCAAGATCATTTTTATAAGCTCCAATATGCTTACACTCAGAGTTCAACGTTACAGGTTAGAGGAGACTTCGTTCATAATCTCCTGGATAAGGGAACAAATCTGGTATTTGACATAATGGATCATTGTCTTCATTATCAGCGTCATCATCATTGAATTGATCCATTTCACTCAACAAAGGATATAACTGAGCCACTCTGTGCTCCATAGGTGATATAGCTGTGGTAATTATACGATGTACCAGTGTTCTAAGACAAGGAATAAAACAACAACCACACAAGGTCAGAATAGTTGCAAACACAGTTATAGACACCAAAGCGGAGGTTATCAGAGCTTCCCATCGACCAAACACACCTGACCAGGAGCCCCACAGTGAATTATCTATTCCTGAGTGCTCTTTCATTTTCCGTTAAGGGATCGGAGTCCCACAATGGCATTAGTGAGACTGCCATCTGCAGCCGTATTGTTAGGAATGAACGTGCAGCATTGCTCTCGAACATTGCACAAACACCTCCTTGCTCTGCTAGTACCATATCTATGGCTATTCGGTTCTGGAACGCCATGAGGGAGGTGGCAGCAAGTTGGTCATGAATGGCCTCAAAACGCTTTGGGTCCAATTTCCTAGTTTCTGAACGTTGTAGTGGATGTAATTTATTCTGTCTACATTTTTATTAGTTGTACACCACCAACAGAGTGCTGATTCAAATCCAGATAATATTTGATTTGTTAATTTATATTCATCAGGAACCCCTCTAGGAACTCCAATAGCATCAATATACGTAGGATCTGTTATGGATAACCAAGGGGAATTATCCTGGATGCTTCTTTTCTTAAGCAGCCACTGATGTGGCATTACACTCTTCAAACCCATGATTAAACTTGCAACTGTCATTGGATATACTGAGACTGGTAAGATCAGTGTTACTAGTGTACAGTGTCCTGTCACATCATGTGGTAATTTGTCAAACAATTTATCATCTCCACACCACCACCAGATATCCCCTTAAGAGATCGGTCTGAATATAGTTTTCACAGGTACTATAACAGTACACCAGTCTTTGGATAAATTACCCAATTTAATACCTGTCCCTGTCATATTTATGCATGTAAAATTTCCACGTGCTACCCTTTTAGAGAATAGGGGTTTTCTTTTGTCTGCTGCAACAACAGGGAACACCGAATCCCATCTCTGGCAGTCTTTCTTTGGATTGGTCTTATTCATTAATTCAATAGTACAATTGTCTTCTACAGATGCTGGAATTACCTGTAGTAATGGTCTAGGTCCCAAACACACTACACAATTTCCTTTTGTCATGTTACCCACTTGCTGAAACCATTCATCAGCTGTTTTTGGTGTGCCAATAATGCGTATTCTGCCTTTCAGTGACACAGGAGATAAGGAGGATTCTGTAATGTTTACATTATTCACCTCACATATGTAATCGACAAATTTTGGGTCATGTCCTGAACTAAAAGCCCATAACAGGAATCCCCAACAACTGGTTGGTGATCTTCCGTGGAACTATAGGAAGGTGGCGTCAACGTATTAGAAGTCAAATCTACTGTCAACAAAGTCCGGGTTTGTGTGTGTCAGTTTAAGCAGTCGACTATGATGTTGTGCATATTCAGTAGTTGCCCAACAAAGTGTCCAGTCATCATTTTCATCTGCTACTAGAGTTGACCATGATGTATCTTGCAGATCATTTGTCATATACCATGTATTAGCACTATAATCACTACCTTTAGCATTTCTACTGGTAAGGCTAGAAAATGGAAGCACTACTGGAAATACTGGTATTATTTGGGATACACATCTGTATGCCATGGCTATAATAATTACTTCCCTGGCAGAAGTATATTTCTTACGTGGCCAAAAGTAGGACCTCCAGGGAGATCACCACTAACATGCGCCACACCTTAAAAGTCATCTCACTGCTCTTACCCCCTAATAAGGTCAGCAGTCCGTGGGTTTCTTCACTGACTTTCGGGCCTATCCAGGTTCTAAACACCTGAATCCGTCCTATTATCAGACTTTGGCTCGCTTCCCTTGTTGGAGCTTGAGACAGCAGAAATGACCTTCTTACAGTGAGTCAGATGCTATTTTAATTGCTGTTTTTCTAATTTCTTTCACATATAATGTTTAACTTCATGTGAAACATAACTCCTATTTTATCAATTAGTTGGTTTACAAAGTGTGTTCCATTATCACTATAAATTCTTTCTGGAATGCCATATCGTGGAATAATATCTTTACACAATGCTTCTGCTACAGTTAGCACTATCGCTAAAAGTTCTATCCATTTGGAAAAAGCATCTATTATCACTAGGCAGTACTTTTTCCCTTCACTCTTATTTAATTCTATGAAATCCATGTATATTGCTTGAAATGGATACTGAGGCTCAGGGAATCGGCCTCTTTTTGGTCTTAGGTTCCCTTGTGGATTATGTTTAGCGCAAATCAGGAATGCTGTTTTTTGTTTTGTTTTCTGTACCTGTATCCCTCCTGTTGAGACATGAGTAACTCCATGGCTCAAAATTGCTGCCCATTTATATAAATTCTTATTGTTTATTCTATTTGTGTATTGCCCGGTCATATAGGTCATCTTTCAATTGTGCACCATTACGTAACCAGACATCTTTCTCAACTTGGGACTTTATTGTTGCATATGCATATTGACTGTATATATAGCTACTTTCTTTCCTTGCATTAATTTACATGCCTCAGTAAAGCGCAACTAACTCAGCTGCCTGATGCTGAGTAGTTAGAAGGTATTTACATTTACGTTTACATTTACTCATTTGGCAGGCAGCTTTATCCAAAGCGACTTACATTTGAGGAACAACTTACAGAGATATCAACAGAGCATCAAATACAGATCTAACAACTGACAATACATACTAGTAAGAGCAG